>DWLS01000677.1:0-27669 GCA_018246255.1 Pachliopta kotzebuea
GCAAACAAGGTCTCCGACAATAGTCCGAGGAATAAAAGAGCATATCAAAAAAAAAAAAAAAATAGTCTTAGTAAATATGTAATATATGAAATCATATTCCTAAATTTTTCACTTTATAACAAATAAAAAACCTTTTAATTGTTTCTACTACAGGGACTCAATAAAAGCAATTTATCCACGACGCAGGTCAAATGTGGGTAGATGGATAATCCCGGGATTATCGATGTGTATTATATTAATTTTCTGTTAATATTTATTAAATATAGCGTTTTAATGTTAATAAAATTGTAAATTACAAAATTGATTTTACAAAGCAGGTTTGGTCCAAAGCAGGAAGGGACATATAAAAGTAAACCATAGATATTTCTTGGAAAAAGTTCTTAACTTCGTTTCCGAGAATAGGTTTCCTGTTTAATGTTTTTTGGTTATTTACTATCTATTGTACTTTTAAAGTTCTAATACATAATCAATCTAATTCACAATTGATGAAGTTTGCTTTAATAATAAAACAGAGTTAAATATTTATTTCCGTTCAGTCCCCGGTAATATTTTTAAAGCAACAAACAATACTAATTAAGAAGTTTATTAATGAAGATGTTAATTAAGCTTCAGCGATGAGTTTTTAAAATTAACGATATTAATACCTTAATTAAGGCCCATTTGTTTGATCTTCATCGAAATAATTATTTGAATAATTTATTTCATCTCATCAAATTTTTATCATATTTTCAGTACCTCGCTGGCGCTACTATCGTTTAATATTTATAATTATAATTTAGTTTTAAGAATATTTGTGTTCTAAGGTGGTATTTTATAAGTTAATTATAGTAATTAAAGGAATCATCACGAAATTATTGAATGTAAGATAACCTTGGATGAGTTTTAAATAATAGTCTGTTTACTCCTGAATTAATTACTGGTCGTAACTTCATAGTCAGAAACCCTTGATAGCTGTATTATAGTTTTTATTTATTGTTTTTATACACACTATATGTAAAACGTGCTGTTATAGATATCCACGCAATATATTTATAAAGGAACTATAAGATGTCCGCAATTTTTTTAAGCAGGACATTCTCTTCATGGTAATATCTCCAGATCGTTGTTAATGTATTGTTGTAAGGGTTTTCGCAATGCACAACATAATGCGTGGCAATATAATTGATGAAGGGTTCTGTTACCATTGTAATTTAATACCAACAGCGTTAATAATATGAGCATGCCTGATGAGACGCAAAAATAGGCACTGCAATAGTACCTGTCTTAATGGTAACTAGAAATAGAGACCAGTAAATTAAATATTCGGTAACAATTAAACTGTTTTTCAAAAACAATTCAAAGTATGCTTTTTATTGCTTTATTTTTAAAATAAACGCTGTAGATGTTTCTTTCTCTACCAAAATCCTGGTCAAAGTCTGCGTAATTACTGTTTTAAAACAGTCTTGTTTACTCATCGGCATATTATATGAGATCTAATGTAATATTATTTCGAGCGAACACACCTTTATAATACTTTTGGTTCTTTAGTTTAGTAATGTGTAAAAAGCCTTATTATTTTTCTTAACAAGGAACGACTTTTGATCAAATTACTATAACAATTATAATAACGTTATTATTATATTTTTGATCACAAAGCAACGATACGTTCTAATTGTTTGGTAGAATTAATGATTACAACAAATTAGCAATTAAATATGTATTCTTTTAAGAGAGTTCGGTCCATAAAGTCGGCGAACCCACGAACTGGTTGCTATTTTGTGGCGTTGAGATCCAAAAGCCGACCCGATCGTCCACGGTGAACCTAAGAAGAACGTAACAAGTTGGAACCAGTTCGGAAGGAGACATCTATTTATATAAAAAGATATCCGTTTAAAGAGAGATACTATTATTACTAATGATTTTTTAAAACTTCTTTATGGGAACGGCGAAGAAATTTTTAGGCAAGTAAATGACTTAAACATTGTCTGCATTAATATTATCGTAAACTCGGATCATTAACTTTGCTTTAAGTAAAGTCTTGACAAATTTTCGTCGCTATTCGTGTTTGGATTTAAGATAACTTAATCTGGTTAGAATATAATGTCTTACGTGATAAGCCTAAAGATACAAAATATTTCATATTTCAGGTTTTTTTTTTATTCAACTAAGAGACAAGATTAGCGAGACGTTTATGTCATTTTGTCTGCCAATAATAATATCTATTGTGATTCAATAAGTTAATATTCAATAGTATTTCATTAAGTTTTAAAGTGAATAAGGCCATTAATGTACTCGAAAATAAAACATAGTTCGCTGTCGAGACCATTGCGTAAGACAATATTAACCGTTAACATATATAAAATTTTCATGTTTTTCATAAATGATATAATTAAGTCAAATGTTTGAAGTAAAAACAAACGTTTTACATTAATGTTGTATAGACTCTTGATAAATATTTACATTGCAAACATTTTCTTAGTATCAATCTATTACAAAATGGAAGAACGTTTGCTTGAAGTGTAACACAAACTCAGTCATTCGATGTTAACCACTACCCTCAATGGTACATTTTACCCTAATGTTGGTCTTTAAACAAAGCTAGCTAATATTGGCTTAGGACTAATGATTCATTTGGCTCGCCTTTTATTTCTAATTCGTTCGAAATGTTAAAGTTTATTTGTGTACTAAACGTTTTTGTGTAACACGCAATGTTATAATAGTCATGACGCAATATGAGTATTTCAGTAACATCATCATAGTGTTGGAGTCTATAGAGTGAATATATATTAAATCTTAGCAATATTTATATGTAAGACTTAAACATCGACGCTAGGTTACTACTTCCAGCTCCTTAAAAAATTTATGATAGCATTTCAAGTAAAGTTACAAATATAACCATTTTTCTCAAATATCCTGATTCTAAAATATCATTGATTAGATTAGTATAATTTACAGTGTTCTTTGAGTTAGATTATAAAAACAAAATTGTATGAAAAAATTATTTGGGATATCGTAATTCGAACTCGGTCTTGATAATGCTTAACGCTGACGCTTCCATCGTAAAAGATTTGTGATAACGCGTCGATCCTTAAAAACCTTTAAAAATTTTGGAGATGTAAGCGATTATAAATATAAAAATACTTGTGCTTATTATATAGCTGAGTAAACATTTAGAATTTGTACATAAATTGAGTCAATCTATGAAGTAACTACATAAATTGAGGGGAATTTCCCTCATTTCACTACAAACTACACCTAAGTGTAAAGAGTCACTAGAACGTCCTAGAGTGATAAGTGTCGAAAGAAGTTCAGTACAAAAAAATAGAAAAGAAGGTTTATTCCAAAGACTCTCTTCTCCCTTTTCCCTAACATACAAAATTAAAGCTAGTTTAAGTTACAAAATGAGATGTTTGATCATTTATGAATATTAAAATTAACATCAAGTGTAATTATTTAGAACTAAAATAATTAAATTTATGTTGTAATGGACTGTAATACAGAAACTCGGTATCATTCGGAGTTGAATTTGTGAATTAATCTTCCGCGGGTCAAGTTTGTGTGATAAGTTCTCAGAGATCCAACAAACAAGTGATAATTTCTATTTCTTGCTGTAGTAACCAAAATAGTTGTTTAAAAGGATTAACTAAACTTATGATTTTTAAAAATATAATATTATGTTTCATATTCGATCTAATTAATAAATTTTAATGTCGAAATAAATTTGCTGTGAGGGTAACTTATACATTAAACCCTTTGGTTTGTTTTAATTATCAGTTACTCTGTCAGTTTACATATTTCTTTATAAATAATAATATTACAAACAGGAGCTGAACTTCATGTAAGAAGGCTTTACAATTTTCACAACTTAATTAAATGTAACTCTGACATAATTAATCGTCTAGACTTGAATTTACTTTATATTGTTTAACGGGAGTGACTTTACTTAGTACTTGAGTTATGATATTGTTAAAATTGACGTAAGTCTGTTATTAATTTAAACGTACTTTTTCATTTAGAAAGCAATATACTGTTTCAGCGGAAATTATGCTAAACCTAACTTTCACTTTACTTTTAACCGAAATTTAAAGGTATCTTTGTTTTTTAACCTACAACCAGAAATACAATTTTTAGAAAAAGAAAGGTTACTTTGTTGCGGTTATACGTAAAAATGAGAACTAGAAAAGACTAGCATCGAATTGACTAATTTCTCTGACCATTACTTATTAATAAAAGTTAGTTTTTAAGAAAACTTCATTGCCTTCTTTTTTTAATAAGTGATACAAAGTTACAATTGAACTGTAGTGAAAAATGATGTGACTTTACCACTTTCTGGTATAACAATTCTGTAGAGCGTACTTGTTAAGCAATGTTACTCAAATTGCAATATTCGCGCTGAAGATAGGCTAATATGGGTTTAATAACGATACTTTCTGTTATGAGCGCTCATTAAAACGAAAATGACTGCACGTGTTATTGTCTGGGTCCCAATTCTGAACTATCAAATTACGCACTTAGACACGAGCAACAAAGCAATAAAGGATCACTTAAATTTCATATACAGGATTAAGACAGGCGTTTATAGTTACGTAAAATTATATATCTTTTCATCGAATTTGAACTAACACTTGAACTCAATAACAAATATTTATGAACTCGTAATAAAATTTTATTGCAAATAAAACAATAAAATTGTTATTTTTACCTCAACCAATCATAATCATCATACGATTCACCACAGGCATCTCTTAAAAGATTCCACGGCAGTCGGTCCGACATTGGTTGCATACACCGAATTCCCGTGACCGTCATCAGATTTTCTGTTAACCTTGTGGTGTGTGGTGTTCCACAATTTCGGCTTCAGGTACGCGAGGTCTTCGCTGTTCCATCAGCCGTCAGTCCTTCTAATAATACTATGGCAATTGTCACTCAAGTCCAAAAATTCTTCAGGCCATGTCCTTGTGTTTTTTGCCTTTACATAATATTATACACAAATTTAGGGAACTATTTGAAAAAATTTCACTTTTTGTGATGAATACATTATCATTATATAATAATACCGAATAGTTTATAAAGAAATAACCATTTGATATACTCCGCGCAATAGAAATAAAAAAAATTAACTGTTCCTGAATTTAATTTATAACGGCGTCAAGTAATCCACTTAACCCGCGGCTCCGAAGAAAAAAAGTTTCCACGAACAAAACGTCTAAACCGTAGGAACATTTAAATGTGGGTCGGCGAGAGAGCGCTTTATTTGCAACTTTCCACTTAACGTTTTCACCTTAACAAACTCGATCTCATTTTATCAATTGTCAAAGTTTAAAAACTTAATCCACTAAGGACCCTTTCGGGGAGTCGATAGTGCGCATGACGGAGCCCTAGCGGGAAATCCAAGGACATTCGGCGGACAGTTCCCGAGCGAGAACAACGCTCCGCCGGCGTTAACACTATTCAGTTCTGGATTACGATCGCGGACGGTTACTTCTGAACAATAACCACACTTTAAACCAACAACTTATTTCTATTAATACTTGTGATAACAATTTGTTTCAAACTCACTACTATTTTAGCTAAAATTTGTTAATATTTTCTGTTATAAACTTTCCTTGTGATGTAAATAAAAATTATCACCACAGTGATGTATTTAACGTGATGATAAAACTTTTCTGCGGACGATAGTGCCAGTGAAACATTTAAAAACAGTATTATGTAAAAAAAGCAATCGTAAATATTCCAAAATGAAGCTTTTACTTTTATTCGCTTTATGTGGTAAGTAAATTATTTCATAATAACTTTGTGAACTTTTCTGCTTAAATAATATTATATGGTTATTCTCATAATATTATATTAAAAAATAATAGTACACTTACAATATTAATTAAGAAAATTATTATTTTTTATCAAAGCTTTTTAAAACAAAACTTTGTATTCATTTCACAAAAATGAAAGTTACTAGTATTAGTAGCCTTAACAGCAAAAATATTAAAGAAATAGACAATTTAATTTCTGAAATTTTTTCTTTATTACAAAAACGGAGATATATAAATCATATACGGTATCATATTTACAAATAAAAGTTATTTATTTATATATAACCTTATCTCTGTATATTCCGCAGGAGTTAAATATTATATACATTCTAAGAATAATAAGATAACGAAATTATGATAACACGTTACGGGGCTAATATTGGACGAATTTAATTTAAAACACTTCTTTCTTTATGAATTTTCCTTTTAATAAACCCTTTGTTATGACCTTTCCATATATTATTATAAAGGAAATGATATCAATACATATAGTAAATAAGTAACGTATGGATAAAGATGAAGGAATATGTACACATAAATAAATATTTACTCATGTGTGTATATATATACGCACATGTTGTTTATTAACTTTTATGCTTTATATCTAAATGTATTGTATACATTGCATGTAATACAAAAATATCAAAGTTTAATAAATACTTAATGTAACAGTCGAATAATACTAAATATAACAGTCGTGCAGTTAAAAGCTTAAATAGAATAAAACTGGTTTAGGTTATATTCTCAAATTAGACAATAAGCCATTTTTGATGTATACAAACATATGATTTTTTAAGTTATTGAAAAATGTAGTTAACGTAATATGTACAAACATTCTAATAAACGATTCTTAAGATGGTAGAAATTAGTGCTTGTTTCTCAATATATATATCATGTATAACACACGGCTATCAGTAAATATTGGGTATATGTAATTACTTCGATAAAAGTTATACATTGTATATACGTTGAGATTTTATTATTTAATGTACATTTTTTGCGCTTTGTATTTTCCGTGTAGGAAACGGGTCAGAATATTCCTGTTGATATTTCAGCTTCGATATATCATAAAAAGAAAATAACCCAGAACAACACCAGCGAAATCGTGGCAGCCTTACCTATGACCTTTACGTACTAGTTAACCTATTCACAAGCCAAGCGAGTTTCGCAATAATCACCAAAATAGTTCAATTGCTTATCTCGTTCTCTGATCTTTGATAATGACAATGCTAATAAAGCAGTTAACTACAGTCGTCTCTTCTTTTATTGTTTCACAATGACCTAGTTTGTGGTTGTCTTAGCTAGCTCCCCTTTGTTAGAAGCCATTCTATAAGTAGCCTTCGGTACTATAACAAACATGATAATCGATTTGAAATGTATTTTATTAAGAAATAAAGATAACAAAAGTAACTTGAATTAGTATAAACATCTAGAAAAATAATATGTTATCATGCTAGTCTTCTTGTCTTTAACTCCTCATTACTTTATTTTAAAAATAAATACGATTGAAGCCTGATAAGGCCGGTGAGAAAAGATTTAAATTTAATTTCGGTTGGCGGTAGTTTAAAATGGTGTGTTGCCATCATCTTTTTATTATAACTACGAACAAGTGCTCGGGATATATTGAACAAGATTTGTCTTCGCCGAAGTGACACTAATGCGATAAGGTCGGAAGATGAGTCGGCTGCTGCTACAGACGCGGATGCTCGCTGTAGGTCTTAATGTAATTGTACAGAAAATTCTTACCTTATAAATATTTAAAATAATTAATTTACAATGGAGACAAATAAACTTTAGTTTCAACGAAATAATCATTACATTAAAATAATCAAAAAATATCGGAACGCCGTTGAATAAATTACTAATATGTTATGAACAATTCAGTATATTGATGTTATATATGCTCATATAGAATTCCTTTAATAATGATTGTCAAACCTTAAATTGTTTGTATAATTACGTACAGCTTTTTAAAGTTTATTAAATAAATTTTCATCAGTAAATAATAATTCCGCTTTGTTGGTTTACCGCAATAAGTTGTTCAAGTATTGTCCGTTCGACCCCAGGACAAATATTTGTGAAGTGTAATCTACAGATATTTGCTTCGACACTGCTCCGTAAATTCTAAGTGCTTGACGCCTCCAGTGATGGAGAATGTCCTTTATGCCTTTACAAATGATATTAGTTTTTAAAACAATAAATAAAGCGAGTAAAAGATTACTTTTTAAAATAATCTAATGTAAATATATGCTAAGGAAATTAAATTACTTTTGCATAAAAATAGTGATGGTAGTGACCAATGCTCTCGAGGTCCTAAAGACTAGTCTCAACTGTATCAAAAACACGTAAAAACAATTTGAAGTATGTTTGAATTTGAATACAAAAACAATAATAAATTATAAGGGTTAAAATTATAGCAATTATTTAGGCATGAAGTACCATATGCTATTTTATAGTATGTACTATAAGTGCGTACCTCATGGAAAGACCTAAGAGATAACTAATTAAATGGTATAAAGATTATCATACATATAATGATCAACGGTGTTTATGAACAAAAAAAGTTCTTTTTTATTTTGTCTAAGATAATAATAGCACAGTTTAATAAACAATTTGTGAAAAAATTATTGTTTTCAACATATGTTCATTTTCGATAAAATTACTTACTATAAGTCTTTATCACTAGAGACAGACTTGGTGATCTAATCATCCTAACACTCTTTGTTATAGGAATGCATATTACTTACCATTGTGTAAACGTACTGTTGCTTTCAAGAATAAATAAAAACTAGAATATCGTATCAGATTTAAGTTATACAAAAACGCGTGTAAAACTTCTAACACTCCCTTTTTGCAGTCGGGGCTTAAAAAGCCATACCGTATGTGACAGTGACGTCACTATGTCATGCTCACTCTACTATGGGAAATTGTTAATTCCATTGAAGCGTAAGGTATATAGGAAACCACATCATCCGCTTCTCGCACGCTGCAATGCTCTGGCAGATTTCCAGTCAACGATTGTGCTGTATTATAGCTATTATTTTTGCCGCCATACAGTTCTAACTGCTTTAAAACCTGATCGATTGCGGATAGTTTAAATCTAAAAATAAAATCACTGTCAGCTATCGAATATTCTGTCTAAAATGAAAAGAAAATAACTGCAAATTTTCAAAGTTTAGTACAAATTAAGTTTGTTTATTCAAGTTCAACTGATGCTTGTTATAGGCATATGAGTTTTCATTTAATATTGTGCTTCTCCCTTCTACACATATTACAAATAACTTAAAAATCACAGTAAATTCTTTATAAACTAGGAGAATATCGATATAGAAAACTTCTTAATTCCGTCAGAAATGAGCAATAGAAATTTTAAATATTCCCAATTTAGGAATTCGGGGAAAAAAGTTTATTTTAAAATTTTTAAAGATATCAGAATCAGAATTATTGAAATCAGAGTAACTATAAATTATGTCTCGTTATATACGCATTCTTTAATATATGGTAAAGTTTACTAGTCAAAATTAAGTACGTTACGCTCCAAACATGATGCATTTTGCTAAGTAACAACTTCTCTCAAAGCAGAACCAAACCGCACAGAATAATTTAACTTAGCATATCCATATACAATACCTTCGTCTAAAACAACGTATCGAACAACATGCAAAGTAAACATTCAGTTTAACCTGAAGGTAATACTCATATCAGAGCTCAACTATTGTACCTTCTCTAAGTTTAGTGTTTACTATTTACCGACGTAATAAACAAGGATTTGAGATTTAAATCTTTGTACACTGCTTAATAAATCTTCAGAGAATATTTCTTTTATTTAACTTGAGACGATATTTGTTTACAAAAAATGTTATTAGATTTTATATTAATTTCGCCCACAATTCACCGCTAAACAGTAATCTAAAAATATTACTATGTTTCAGTTTGTAAGGTGCTGGAAATAGAAAAATTCCTGAATCAACAATGTTTTTCATAATGTATAAATTATTTGGCTGTTAATTTCATTATGAATATTTTTTGGAACACAATTTTTTTTAATTAAAATTAAAGTTTGCTTTGAGTTCGACTAACAATCATCATCAGATCGCGTATCAAACAGCCGAGCTTGGCTGTTGCCGCTTCATTATAAAACCTTTTTAATTAAAACCTTTCCGATACCCATGACTTTATTCTGCATACAATTTCTGACCTTGGTTTTATTCATCCCTGATTTTCTATTTAATCACAGATATGAAAGCCGGGGAAACGTGGACGATTTCTCTAATTAATTTTAGATGTTGCTGTATGTGAATAATATAGATAGCCAATCGGACATATTTAACAAAGTTTAATAATAGACATGGAGTTGAAGTTGTGTTATTTTTGTACTAAAAAGTGTTTTCTATATTCTTTATACAGCTATTAAACGAGGATATTCCTCAAGGTATAAACTATACTCTTTCTCGATAAGATGAGAGACTCGTAAAAAATAACAATACATTAATTTTTATAAAGACAAACAACACTACAAACACAATTTAAATAATAAAAATGTGGGAAAGAAACCCACTCAGATAATGTTAGCCTATAAGACTACAACCTTTGTTAATATTCCTCGACACGTTTCTTATGCTACCTACAATAATGTTCATGTTATGAATTACTAAAATTTGAACATTACTGTTTGTGAAACAGAGCAGAAAGGTAAAACCTGTATAGATAGTTTCTTGTTTCAGATGATTTAATAAAGAAGTAAAAAACATTTAAACAAATTTATGTGGTACTCATACACAGAGTTACTTATTGTCGTATTGTAAAACGGCATAAAGTTTAAGAAAGTTCTCAGTTAAATGTATTCATGTTTGAACAACATTTCATATTGCTTCTTCTGTTATATGTTAAACAAAAGAAATCAGGACGTGTGTAAAAGTTATTGCCATGACAATTTGATACTTGGAATGCTGGAACCCGGCCAGGTTATGCGATAATTCTATCTAGTTGCTATTTATGTCGCTTTGTGTAACTTTCTTTGTTTTACAATAAAACGAGAAAAAGTATTATATTCGTTGTTGTCTACTATTTGCCTAGATTTATTTTTGTTATTAATATTTGTAATCTGTAAGATGGTAAGTTGATGCAAATTTTATGGTATATATTAAGTATATCATCATTCTAAACTCTTAACGTCTACTGCCAAATAATCTATTCTAAATCTAATTGAAAATACTAAATTTCATAGAAGATAATCGAAAATGCCAAAAATACATATTAAAAATAAACAATAAATAGAGAAGAAAATACCCTCTTTTGTCTTTCGAGTTGATTCTACTTCGTCCTAAGTGCTGTGTAAGTTAACCTACTTTCTTTTCTACATATTCCTTTCAGATATCTAACATTATACACGTATATTCTTGAACAGTCCTTTTGTTCCTTATGATTTGGGTTGTCATTTAATAGATAGGTTTTGATAACCTATCACAAAAAATATGTTTTCTTGTGTCCTGAAAATATTGTACAGGCAATATGCACTTGACACGTATCTTAATGAGAGGTTATATTAAAAGGGTTGTTTAAACAACTCTTCAACAAGTATGCCAAGCACGATCTATATTAAATAATGATTACTGCCGACAGCTGACGGAGATTTATTCTTAGTAGAAAAAACTAGGAAAATTGCTTTTCTTATTCAACTAAGTGACGAGAAATGGACATAAACCTGATAGTATACAATACGCCTGCTTATTAATATATCGTGTTGGTTTCAATGTCTACACTGACCTGCGATGTACGTCGCAGACTCGGCCTTTTAGACGTTAGATATTAAATCTCGTTACCCCAGTAATTTCGCTAACTACGACGCCTTTCAATCAAAAATACAGTAATATCTATTATCTACTGTTTAACCAAAGAAACAGGTACTGCAGGACAATGTAGACAGCCTCTAATTTAATTTACTATCAGAAGTCTACCATTAGCAAGAAATATTTCCTACATTCAAACCTATTAAAACAAACGATTTTGAATTACAAAAGATTTAAAAAAAATTATATGTTATCTTTTAGACAGATAAATAAATTTGTAAACAAATCAATAACTTGTAAGATGGTACCGTCAATAAGTGTTCATGCTTTTAATTTAATTAGTTTGTAATCTATAAACAGAAATACCTTTACAGAAAAGTTAAATAAAACTTATTATAGTATGTAATTAACATAAACATGCACATGTATTCATGTATAGGCACATTTTGTAATTTTTTTAAAAGTGAACATAAATTTGTTTGTTATTTACCCTTGGGGGAATTACTGTCTTTATCTATTCGTCATCAACTGTCATTTAGCACGCAACCTTTTCACTTGGAAATTTTTAATTTTTACCTAAAAGTTCTAATTTTTTAAATAACCTCCGTCAAGTTTCATTAAACTATATAAATTGTGACTTAATAATTTTTAACCTCCATCCAAAAGGTGACGTATGCTTGTGTATTATTGTTACTGGACGTAGGTCTCCGTTTCCGCAGACCATTTAATTACCACCGCGCTATCCATTTCTACTGCTAAAGTTTGTTGTGCAAATATTACTATGTGTTGATGTGATAGACGCTGTAGCCAGTGAAATTATTAGTTACAAACATCTTACAACTCAAAGCTATGAGTACTATATGGTGAATTATTTTTTGTTCTAACTAAATCCACGTCATTATTGGTGGATATCTCTTTTCAATTCAAACAAAAATCTTGCTCTAAGCCCATTGTTAAGCTTTGAATAGATGTATAATGATCTATGTCAAGAACTATAACGCTGCAAGTATAAATAAACCTTACAAGCTTTTCTGTTTTAGCTATTTTAATAATGATTGTATTAGTATTATGATTATGTGAGTTTGGGTTAGTAAAGGTTTGGAAAAGTCAACTATTCTTCTAGCTGTATAGCTACTTATACGCCATGGCTTGGTCGTGTAACTTTTCAATTATGCTTTGACAACTTTTTGAATGTCTTGATCTGGATAAAACTTCGACTTGCTCGCCAAAAGCATAAGCTTACTGGTTTTACAGAATCACTCTAGACACATGTTCCTCTTCACAAAGGATATTAAGTTATATAAAGTTTTGTTACAACAAAAAAAAATATATGAAAGAAGAGAACAAATGCAAGTATTATGTTTTGAACTGAAGTTATAAAGTGTAAAGGAACTGTTGTGTCGTAATTTGTTAGAAATTCAGCAGGCATCCATTGTGGTGTCCCTCATTTGCGTAAAGCGTGATCAAGTTCCGCAAATATTTGCTCAAATATTCTTGAATCGGATCTCAGCCGATTTGGAATGAAACCGCAAAGACACCGAGGTATAATAAAAAGACAAAAAATATTCAAAATATACAAAAACACACAATTTGTATTGACTTAAAAGATTAGCTAGTTTTAAATAATTTTACTTTTATATATCAAAGTATATATACAAAAAATTTACAAAAAGCAGTAATAATTAATTAATTACTGTATCATAAACAATAGACTGCTTTGAATTCTGTTTCTAAAACATATTAAAATTTAATTATTTTAAATGATTAAGCTTTTTTAAATCAAAAAAATCCCTATGAGGTTCATCGGCTAATGACTTGCCTTGTTATACGTAGTAGGTAGAGTACAACCAAATTGATTTCAAGTACTCGTGTTTGAATGGTTTCTTGGTTTTTCTTACTCACCTCGCTAACTACTACTCGTAAATTTTAATATCTGGTGGTAAGCGTAACTGTGGTTTCCTAGTCATACAAATCAGAAGTGAGATTATTCTAGACTAGCAATGTTTATTATTATCTGAAATAGAAGATAGTTGTTTTAGCCTATTGTAAATATACAAGTAAACACATTCACACGCTATTAGAATTCATCGGTCGATCCGGACTACATTAATAGTTACATTGAATCTAAACTATAGTATGACATAGAAGAGAAAACTATCAACGAAGCGACACATTAATAATAAAGTAAGTTTGCAGCTTCTGCTTTGTGTTAAGTGATGTAACCAAGAACTTAATTATAAGTAACTTAGCGTATATTGCTTTAGTCATCTTGTTGGCAACGTTCAAACTATTTTTATTTAAACGTGGTATAATTCACGTTACATTTTTATGTCCGCTAATTGAATTGTTTTACTTTGTCACTTTTTATTCAAAGTTAGCACTACGTTATAAAAAGCTCTAGATGAGTATTACGCACTTTGCGGTTAATGTATTATACAAAATTGGTAAGTATAAATAGGTAATATTTTCGTTTATATCTAACAAAAGAAGTAATGTTTATGTAATGACATTTTGGTATGATTTTTCTTCTTAAAATCTCTCCATTACAAATATGATTAAGGAATCAAAATTTTAATAAATTCCAACTTTCTTTCGATACAATCATTTTCATTAGTACTGTCTATAAATTCGAACTTAAGAGCCAAGTAGAGGGAACTGTACTTTATGCTTTATCTAAATTATATGGTTCAGTTTTTTTCAAAAGGCACCTATTATGTTACAGATTGATAGACTTAGCCAAATCAAATAGATCTGGATTATTTATAATAAACAATAACATAATTTCAATGAAGTAAAATAAAGAAAAGCTCTTTTGTGTAGTTTTCAGTTATAGTTTAGATGTATTATGGTTTAGTTCATTTGAGTGACGTTATGGATATTCATTTTAATTATAAATAATGTAAAACTCTTATATTTTTTATTAATATTATTTTTTGATCTTCAGGGACAATTTACTAAAAGTGTGACGCACGCAATTTTCGGAAACGTAAATAAAAGTTAACAAACTTAGTCCTTAGAGACGTCAACCGCAGCTTTGTCTGATGCTCCAAAAAATACAACTCGACAAATTTCGGCTCCCAAGATGACAACGTTTTGCTTCAAAATAAGACATACCGTTATTTTTGAGTTTTAAAATATTTTTAAAGTAAAATGTTTCGATATGAATACAATTAAAAAAAAATTAGAGAGTAAAAGTTAGAAATATACAATACTTTGTAAGTGATGAGTTTATTTATGAGTCTTTAAACGATTTTCGAAACGAAGTACTTTTTGTATTAAGTTTATACAGAATCTTAAATATTTTCCTTAAATGTAGATACATTTTCGTAAACCTAAAGTAAGACTGAGCAATATTCGTTATTCCCACGCTCCGCAATTCACTCGCATTAATAGAGAGTCGATTTATCGACGGTTCGCACTCTAAGGGATAAGGAACTAATTGTTTTAATAATAAATTATTTCAAAAAATCAATACAAAACAGTAAAAAATAAATAGTTTGGTAAAATTAAAAAGCTATAAATATTTCGTCGTTTTTAAATAAGTCAACATTAAAGCAAGAGAAAGCGATGTTATGAAGAAATAGAAAAAATGTTTTTGTGTTTTTATCTATGATAACGTTAAAGTTATTGGATTGTTATTTTTACACCGATTTTTGCGTATTGAACAAGTGTTATTTCTTAATTACAATAATTTGTATGAAGAAAGATCAAAATAATCATTCTTGACACAAATTAATCGAAATTCCTCAACAGTGGTGACGTCGGCGCACAAAATCACACAATTAAAAGTGCCGCTGTACGCTGATCCGCGGCGAGCAGCTGAACTGAGTTGTCACTTTGAAATGAATGACCAGAGACTTCATTCTGTAAAGTGGTACAGAGACACCCACGAAATATTTCGCTATAATCCATCACAAAAGGTACATAATTCAGTTTTGTTGAATACAACTTATGTATAATTCTAACCTCACGAAGATATTAAATTTTGTTTCATTTATACATCTACATGTTGTAAATTAGGTTTTTCTTTTAGTCTTTAAATTAATACTTTACTTTGTTCATTGGCATGAACAGACTAAAGAACAAAGTCTTAGCATAACACTCTTTGCTCATGATTATTCTGAACCTCTGTGGTTTTTAACGAAACTTTGGTTATCACTTATATTAACTATGTATATTTTAAAGTGAAGTTGCAAATTTACAGGTCAGTTTTGATGATTTACTTTTGTATTACTTCATAAATCTGTTTCAGCCTTCCATACGGTTATTCAATGTTACTGGAATAATGGTGCAAGGTGGCGAATGTCAGATCGATTCGTGTTTGGTGCAAGTAATGCCACCACCACTTGCAACACGAGCCGCCTACACTTGCGAGGTGTCCACTGAAGGGCCTAAATTTCAAATAGCAAGGCAGACTAAGCACATGACTGTTGTCGGTAATTCTGTTATATTATATACCATTTACAAGTAGAAACAAGATATTTATTAGAAAATAAAGGTTGTCATTGATAGAAGAAAAAATAATCTATCTTTGTCTTAATTTACACATCATCGTCATCAACAGCCTGCGGCAGTCCACAGCTGGACATTCGTCTCTCCGAAAAAACGGAACTTACCTCGATTTTCGGCTATACGAATCTACTTGCACACAAATTGATTTATACATAAATTTATTTTTAAAAAGATTATAAATGTCAAAATGAATTCGTAGTATTCAATTCGGTGTTTGCAAATCTCATTACCTTTGTAATACGTACACAAAAAAAGTTAACTATATAACACAGTTTTATTAACAGCGAGATTGTTTTCAAGATTTCTAGATATTATATTATATAAGAGCATTTGAATAAATTTATTACAGCGATAAACGAAAAAGTAATTGCTGGTCTTCTTTAAGAATAAAATTTATTTTCTACGTTCTTTATAATAAAATGATGAATTGTAAAATTAAAATTACTGTGATTCATAAACGATAATAACAGGAAGTTACTTCAACAATACTTACGTTTTGTTACTTCGTCCTTCAAACGGCCGACTATTGTTTCATTTATAAAAGGATTAGAATAATAGCTGAGCTGAATCGTTATCTTATTTGAGCTGTTTTAATTAAACCTTCACCTTTGTGTATTATTATAATGAATTCCTCTTGCAGCTATGCCAGAAAAGGATCCAATTATAATCGGAGCTCCAAAACTGGTGAAGCCGGGGGAGCAATTGCTGTTAAACTGCACATCGGACTATTCCCTTCCGCCGTCCGACATTAATTGGTACATTGACAACGAACTGCAAAAGGTTTGTAAGCAATCTTGTACAATTATCACTTCGGACCAGTTGCAGCGAGGAGATGGCTAACTCGATTTAACAGCTTGCTCTCATGCTTCAGTAATGGAATCAGGAATCCAATCTACTTGGATTAGGTACTATCAATTATTGTGATTGAGAATGAGCAATTACCTAAATAGCCAGCGCCGTACCCGTTGTATCCATTGTAATAGAATTCATTAGATTTAAAGTACAATTTAAGTGTTTATTTAATATTAAATTATCTGATTTTTGATTTTTTATGCTACGAGGTGACGAGCCGAGCAAGGCGTTGGCTTGATGGTAAGTGATACGTTTGCCTATAACAAAGTGGCACCGGTTAGGATGGAATACACCACTACATTGACCTCGTCGCCTTGGAACTTAAGGTGTCAACTTGTGGTAGGTTACTTAAGGTTTCGTTACCCTAATAATTTCACTAGCTTCCAGCAGCTTTCAAACCGGAACACAGTAATGTCTGCAAATTACTGTATGTCGATTTCAATAGCAGCTGTAGTGGTATAGACGGTCGCCAGTAACAGAGACCTTCCACCAGTAAAATAAAATGTTATGTATACAGACTGAAATCTATAAATGAAACAAGTTTTTGATTCTCTCTGTCCTATTAATAATACGACTCATATTGTCACTTTAGAACAACATAAGTGTTGCACAAAATACTTAAATATTTTATTTAGAATTTATTATAGTTATGAGTTAACCCCCCCAAGTGTTTGAATTTGTAAATATTTGGAATTTAAATACAGTCATATTGTACCAGTACAGAGCTTACCGGGGTCAAATAGTTCAATATAAAACGTACCAGAGTAAATGTAAGCGTTTGATAATAAATATTTGTAATGGTAACATTATAGCATTTAAAAAACCATGATCATCAGTAAACGAAAACTGTGGAAGTAAGAGAGTGGCATTACTAGTGACTTAGTATTACTTTGGTTTAGGTTAGCACTCAACCTCTAATTTTGCCATAGATATCTTGTCAAAATAAACTGATCTACTCCTGTGTAAACATTCATTAATTCAAGGTTGAATATAAATGACAAAACAGATTTTTTATCAAAATTTAAGGAGCCGTAAAATTACTAAAGACTAACGTTTTAATGATTCATAAATTATGTCAAATAAAATTTAGGATAAATGTTTCCTTGTTTACTTAAAATTAGAGTTAAAAAAAAGATATTAACTTTATGGAATACTAAACAATTCAGTATATACGGAATGTTATGACTTATTTCCACGTGAATTTTTTATTTTCTTTTCGCTCATTTAAACAGATATTTTAGAAATGTTCACGTGAAATAATAACAGGCGTGAAAAATTAGACTTGACGTAATCCGAATGTGGCATGACGTGAATTCTGCTAACGTATTATCTTGTCATAATGAACACGGTGAAAATATTTGGGACCGTTTTATTTTTATTCGGTGCTACGAATCTGTTGCTTTTATTGAATTTTTTGTATGCTTAACTATCACTTCAACTGATGTTCAACGGTGATGGCGTTAGCAATGGTAAAAGGCTTTAATCTCTCTTCTCTCACAGACAGACACCCGTGTCGTGTTTGTGTGGGAACACTGACACTTGACAGTTGTCCTACTCCTTTACTGTTCTTATGAAAAACAAGGATCTAAATCACTGAGCACAAATAGAGCAATTTTAGTTTAATTTTATTGGATTACACTATTCCCATATTAAATGCAGTAGGCATTGAGTAAAAATCACACATGTATACTAGAAAGCATGCAGCGCTGATCTTCAGCTGGGGCCAGTGAGTTATCATCACCTATGTTGTTCTAGGTTTATCATAGTTGAAGCCGCCGTGCATAAAATATCTTTACCTTTTTCATAGTTTTATATGATTTGCAACATTTTAAAGATTTATTAGAGAGCTTTTTTTGCAGCCTGAAGTCTGGCAACGAACGGAATTAAGTCCTCCGGAACTGGGTGGGTTGCGTGCATCGTGGAGGGTGTTACGAGTGGCAGTGCCCCCGGGAGCTAGCGGCGCTTTGCGTGTTCGTTGCGAAGCAATATTATTAGTTGAGCCGCCGGTAATACGCGATGCAGCGGCCATTGTCACTATCTATTCACACACACAACTGTCTAAATACGTTTCAAATTCAGGTAAGCTTTATTACAAAAAATTACCATTATTAATAAACTCTTTGATTCCCGAAAGATATCCGAGGAATTCAAATACATAGATTTTTTACACTTTTGTTTTGTTGTTACTTTTTCGGTCCTCTAAACAAAATTTTTATACTTGAATTAGAAACCAGCTGTGAATAGTGTGCATGTCCTCGACCTGCACTTTGCTTCTGTGGTAGATATTTAACTGTAACTCTCTCCTGTGATTTAATGATAAATCCCAGCAGGAAAAATATTACGCTTCAGAGTTTGAAAGGTTCACTTTAATTTTTGTTGTCAGTGTGAACAGCACAATTCTTTAACATTACATAAGTAATTTATGTATATTACGTTATAGGTCCTGTTTCAGGTGTTGCAGTTAATTTTAATCGATACATGTGGATTATGTTGCTGGCAAATAGTTTTACATTTAATACATCGATTAGGAGCTTATGAGGATCGATTTGAAATAATCACGCAGTGATATTAGTTATGTAAGTGTAGATAATGATGGTCATCGACAGGAATGAAGCCATTATATTAATTGAAACATTAAATGTATAAAGATATAAGTTATATTGACAAAAAAAATTAATAAGCTGGTTTAATTATTGTTATAGATAGGTCTAGAAGTGTGGAAGTGTCAAAATTGGTTTTATTATTATTTTTACATGCCAAAGATTTTCATCATACTGTATTATACAAGCGGCTTACACCATAATGTTAAGTAGCATGTGTATTAAAGAAAAATGTCTCAATGTTTTTAAATTGTATAACCATTATAGTTAGGGTCAATAAAGGTATAAAGTAAGGGATTCACGTGAGCTCAAACAAAGTATAATTTATTTGATGAATGTAAAAAAGTAGACTTTATAAACGTTTCGATTATTCGTCTACGTATATTTTATTTCCTGTCATCAATAGAGCACAGAGTAAAAATTCGTAAATGCTAACATTTAAAATGTTACGTACAAAAAAAATCGTTAGTTAATTTAAATAAAAAATATTTGAAGTTGTAACAACTTTAAATATTGTTTTTAATTAATTATAGTGGAAATTAATAAAAAATGTAAAAAGTTACTCATCTTATATTTTTGTTCAATATTTTCATATATATGTCCATTATACTAATAATAACAAAAATTTATCAACTCGGTGTTTTAGTAACATAGAATACTACTAGATAGATGTTTGTTGGAAATACTTTCAGTAACATTATGAATTTACTACTGAAAAATTCATGCAATATATCTAATATGAAGTAATATCTCGCTAACATTTATGTTACTATGCGAACGGAATTGTATATTTGCTTCATATTGGGAAAGGCTATGTTGATGTAATTATTTTTCATTTGGCCGTTGATTAGTTTTATGTATAATAATAAATAGGCATTAATCTATGGCTGTGTTTCTCACATAAGACAACGTCAATTCTTTGCACGAAATCGTCTACTAATATTATGTGTAATAATATGGTTGTTTTCGTTTAATTTATTGTAAGATTTAAATCGAATACGTAAATAAAATAATACAGTAAGTAAATGTTCTTTCTTTTCAATATTTATTTTAAAATTAAAGATTTCTTTATTAATATTTGATATCTAACATTTTTTAAATAAAATCTTTAACCTTCATACGAGTTCTGTTGAATAGTGGGTGATTATTTCGAATTTGCTACGCCTTACTTTTTCCGCGAGGTAGATATTCCCCGGTGTAAGCCAACGCAAAACTAATTTATATTAATTTATGTGGAAAGTTTTGATTAATAAACGTACTATGTTTTTACTGTCATTTTATAAAATCTATCTACAGACTTGTAAGTCAAGGTAATAAAATAATAAGATGTTAAAATACATCCATTACTCTGTGCCAGACTTTGAAAAGAAAACAAGAAAACAGATGCCCTAATAAAATGTCAAAACCAATGCAAAAGTTTATAAAATTAATACAATTTAAAACTATGATACCGCTTCAAAATTACTTACATAAAATTACAGAAAAAAGATTTTATTACCAGATAAAACATTCGATTTTTATATTTAGCTAAACTTGGTTTGCTTGTTGTCGCAGCTGGTATTACGTCCAATTCCGACCGCTGGCTATATTAGCAAGCTAAGTAACGTACTTAAGTGCAGTTGAATGCAGCTTAGTTTTCAACTTCTTAACTGAGGGAGAAGTTCCGACATAAAACTGCTGAAGTAATGGTTTAGGTACAACACTCTCTGTTCAATATATTGTCTAACACACTAAGAATGAGACACGATAGTTATATAGTTAGGCAATTAAATGTATTTTTGAAATAAGTAAATGGAAATTCCTCGTGATGCCAGGAATATGGGGTCACATATACTACTAATGATAATAATTTTAATATAAGATACAATGGGACCAAATTTGTATAGTTTTGTAAATTGAAAAACGATTATATTTATTAAATTTCAACTTGATGCTGTTAGTGTCCTAGTTCGAATACATTAATGTTGAAAATGGGTGTAAGCGGTCACAACCACGGGACCTAAGTTCATCTGCTCGAGGTGCAGCCTGCTAACCATCAAACGAGGCTCCGGCTTTCCATCAACCCGCTTTGGACCAGCGTGATGGGAGACGACCCAAATCCTCCCACTATTGGTGGAGGTCATGTCCAGCAGTGGACGTCTATCGGCTGATGAAGTGTTAGTTGGGCTCCAAAAGTATTATATTATATGAGAAAAAATCGAAAAGTGACAAAAATTTTATTTTCTCTAACATAGATATAAATATAGCAAATAACCATAATTACTATATATCAAATATGTTCATATAAACTTTCTTTTAATTAACAGTAATGATTGTGAATACATATAAGGAGTGTTTGAATTTTGTTTGAAGGCATTAGACAGGTGCCAATCTTTAGTATAGACATGTCTTTTTTATTGAAAGAAAAATATGTAGTAAATTACTACATTAGCACATTTACCTTTTATTTAATAAAACACTATAATAATTGTGTACTAGTGGTAAGTCTCTGTTGCCATAGACCGTCTAGATACCACCGCACCTCCTATTACAGTCCAAAAACAATACTGTGCAAACATTACAGTATTCCGGTTTCAAGGCATTCATAGCTAGTGAACTTACCGTGGTAACAAAACGTGAGATCTAAAGTTTCAAGTCCGCGAGCGCAATGTGGTTCTGTATATACGATCTTAACCTAAGCGACATTCTTATAGGCAAGTATATCCCTTACCATCAAGTTAATGTCTTTCTCATCCCGACGAATAATAAAAAAATACGAAAATAATTTTAATAAATGAAACCCTGACATTTGATATTTAATTTGACATAATATAGATTAAAAGTAACTGCGACGGGAATTTTTCATTTTGTCTTAGGTTGTCTCATTAAAACTTCGGCAAAACAAAAAAAAGCGGAATAGGCAAATTAAAATACGAAAGGGACCCCGGCGGATTATGACACGCGTTTGAAGCGTCACAAACTGATATTGCGGAACTTTCTTTTGCTTCAATCTACATAAAAATAAATGTAAGCTCTTTAAATGACAACGACTTAATAAGAACCTTTCGGATGTTGTGTAAGATAAGGAGGAAGTTTCATTGTGTTCTGTAATCACTTTCAGGCAACTGAGATGCTTTCGTAGTACCCATTTGCTTTTAGTAAACTTAATTGTGGTGCAGACGTATTATATGCTTGTGCTTTCTTCAGTTAACACCGGGAGTTATAGTGGTCAAACATTAACCCATAATAAACAAAAAAAATGTACCGTTATACCTTGTTTATCAAAGTTACTAAGTAAACAAGAATTAACATCTTATCTCTCAAAGGGAAGAGCATTAATTGATGCAATGTTTGTCTTCTTCATTAGCTTCATTGGAAGAGAGAAGTTTTTATAAATGATATGCGTACATAATAAATGTATACAATAAAACACCAAGTATTTACGTGACGGTCTTCATTAAAATATTTTAAAAAAATAATACTTAAACTTATGCAGCATCAAGAAGCATTGTTTAATGACAATCCTTTTTACGGAAGCGTGTGCTAAAGCAGACACCCCTTGTGAGAGAATGGAGTATGAACTAAACAAAAGCCTGTACGGGTCTCAAGGCTTGCTCCGTTGTATACTTTACAAAGTCTGTCTATGTATGTCGTGTTAAAGCTACAAAGTTATTAATTATTTAATTGCTACTTTAATTTAAAGTCACTTTCACATTTACTAACAATGTATCAAGGTTAACAAACCGAACTGTAATTTTTTTATCTTTATTCTATCTAAAACTATTAGTAAATGTATTTAAACTTGTAGATCCTTATGTTAGAACTTAAAAGATAATTTTTATTTAAATTTATCGCGAATACATCGATTCTAATTAAAATAAACACTATTTGTTTATATCCAATATTAAACAAAATGTTTTTTTCTTAAATTGAGTGAGGGATAGATATATAACTTGTACAGCAATCGAATTCATGAATATTTAAATATCATCGTACACAACCTATCTATGTTAATGAGTTTTTTTCGTAGAATCGATGAAAGAGAAACAGGAAAAAAATTCTAAAGTTTGAACAGAAATTATGAACAAAAAAAGACTCGTCAAAATCGCACAAAACTTGAACAGAAATAAACAGGATCAAAATCAATCTTGCCTATTTTACCGCCCTACAGATTTAATCTTTTTTTCAATTTCTTTGGACAAATTTCGCGTGGTTTTTCTTTTGAAATAAATCAAGCGTGTTTAAAAATAAAAAAATTACAATTGAAACTGTGAACATAGTTCTTTTGATCTGTTAAAAAACTAAAACAATTTTTTACAACAAAGTATATTTAAAATTTAATGTATCAGTGAATTCAAAAGGTTTAAAATGTGAAGTGGTTGTAAATTGTTCACTTCACACAAAAAACGTGACATTTAAAAAATGGAAATAAACTATTGTGTTTGTTGTTTACTCCTTTAGGGTAATATTAATAAAGTCTTATTTCATGAATTATCATGATTTCATTCTGTTTTGAAGATAAATATCAATTTAACCTGAATATTCTGTCTGTCTGTTGTATAACGTTCAAAGGTAAAATGGGTTAAAAATGTTTTTTCGGATTACTAAAGTAAGCTCACTCGCATGTCTGAACAATGCTGCTCTCAACAGCTTTTGTTAGTTAGCTATTTGAATACATTTCTAAGCAGTACGTTCCCTAAGATAGCGAGAAGGATATTATTTTCCAGCTATTTAAATTATTATTTTATGTGTACTGTTCTTTATTATAATTCATGACCTGCAATAAACCAAACGTCATGAAAATAATTGTTCTGTGTCTGTTCAATGTTTCTACAGAGTACAAGAAAATTTTAAGTGAAATTAGAAACAAATATCTTTTAATATTTTTAACCGGTGGAACAGCTGGTTTATGAAACCACTGGAACTGGATTTTAAATTAAGGCTGCGAGGAAGAGTTTTGAATGTTAGTTTGGTATCTGGACACATTAGGATAGCTGTAACCCTTACAATTGAAATCTGTAGCTATAACATCGTTTCGTCTTTGAGTAAAGTTACAACATCCAAAGGATTATGGGTGAGCACGCTCCACAGTCTTCGTTTCATTGTTACTTAACATTGCGTGAAATTAGGGTCTAAATATTTATAAATGTGAACGAAGAAACATTTTTTTTTTAATTTTGTTTGTCTTTAAATGGGCATGTTACCCTAGAAGAAAAAAGATTTCATAAAATTTCCTGTAACCATTGTCATAGAGATGAGTCATTACTCATCGTTACAATGATACAATTAGAATCGTTATTCTAAATGTTGTTTGTCAGAATTTATTCAGCAAAAACTTATGTTTTTCTTTTGTAAGAAGCTGGGGAAACTAATATTTTTGTTGACACATACTTATAAATTTATTAAATAATACATGTAGTGGCATCGAAGAGTCCATCTTATGTATACCCATAGCCAATGCACTACTTTCGCGAATATATAATTACAAAATAATATTGATCATATTTTTTTTAAATAAAAGATATCACTAGCATTTGCTATCATGTAAAAAAATCTCACGTATATTTCTGACTGTTGGCTAACGACAAATGCCACTCGCAGTGACATTTGATAAGTGAAATTTACGGCGAAATTTGTATATCGCTTGCTCCTTTAGTTTGTGCTGATTGTGATAAAATTACACAGATATTATTTAAAAAGATAAATTAATAAATGGTATGGCAAGTTTAGTGAAACTTACGATCCATTAATTCGGCAATATACAGCTGCTTAAATACAAGCGCTGATATACATAGAGTAGGTCGAAAGCAAGGTTACAAGGTAATCAATCAGGAATGGGAGACTAGATGTCGAGCGCAATTAATCAAGCTTGCCGACGTAGGCAATCTCTGACAACACTGCTGCTAATCCCGCATCTACTTATATTAAAAGTATTATTATATTTTCAAATAATAAAATCGGTTAAACTTAAGTCATGATTAGCATAAAAACATAAATAAGAATAATAAATAAGTTATATATATTTAAATGATTAACAAGGTGGTGGAAATGAAGAAAGTTAAACGCTTAGTTCGCAGATGATTTAATTCTACTATTACTTTGTTGTTGATAGCAAAAAGTAGGTATCTCATTTTTATATTTATTTTTAGGTACAATATTTCCTTATGTATCTAGATAATTTTTATCTACAAGGATACATATTCGTAAATATGTTAATACCGTAATTTTGTTGAGGTATGTAATATTTAATGCAAAGTTGGTACTACTCAACCAAGTTTACAACCTCTCATGAAGTTAGAAATTACGTTTCACTTCGATGCCAAGCAATTTAGTCTTGGTGCGGTATTTCCTAGCTAATTAAGTAGCTTCTACTAACTACAAGGGTGCATTGTTCCATGCATCCCTCGCTTGCTTTAATGAAATTTACTTTTAACTCGTCCTGTGTTCTGTATTGAACAAAACATTTTAATTTTAATCATTTCAATTATACAATGCTTATGTTAAAAATGTATAATAACAAAGACAATGATATAACGCTACACTAGTACCGACACATAGGCTTTTCACTTACTTACGTCTTAGTGACGCCGTGTAGCATGATGACAACTTTTCTTATTGTCTTACACTAAAAACGGCGCAGCAAAAACCTTTACTTGAAAAAGGATGTCTAAAATGAAAAATGAAATACTAAAGCTTGGGTACTAGAGAAAGAAAAGTAAAGTTAACTTTTGTTGCTCTTAACAAATGCCAATTTACAATATTATGTACATGAGACGATGAGGTTACGTTTGTGTAATAGAGTGGATTCAACATTATTTAAAAAATTCAAACACTGTATAAATGCAACTAAGTATAAAATATAATAGTACAAGTGATATTAAAATCACAGTAAAAACACTTCTTAAAAACTATTTTCTTTACTTCCACAAATGTTGCTAGTCGGTTTGTTATTTGTAATTTCTCAAACAGCTAGAGCGATTTTACTGGGCTTTATTTGGACATTAATTTTCCGTGAATAAAAGTTAAAACTTATAATATTTAACTTTATCGGTTAAGGTTTTATTTGATATACAATTAAGTATTTAAATATATTACAAATCTTCTCAGTTTTCTTTGACATTTACAATTATAATAACATGAATAAACTGCAGTACTATATTTGCCGGTTTCAAAGAGCTATGAACATATTCACTTGGTAATGTGTGGCTAACATAAACATGTATAAAAAATTGTTAGAAAAATTTTATCTCCGGAATCATACAGACAAATCGTGATAGATAAAAATCAATTTGCATATTTACTATATCTACAACAATGCAGTAATGATGCACATGTATAAGTAAGTAAAGAATTTCTTGAGAATACGCCTGGTTAGCTTACAGACTAACTTAGTAAATCAACAGCAATGTTTGGTTTAGAACTAATATTATATTGCACCGCCGTTAATATTCTTGTGTTTGCAATTTAAATATACATGAAGCAACAAAATTGCACGAAACATTTCAAGGCGAAATGATAATAAGCCAGTTTCAATATTCAGCAGCACGTTGTGGTTACTGGCAACGTTAGCAGGTATTTAAATTAGCGGTTGTAATATCAAACTGAATGTTTAATACTGTGGTTAGTTGTTTTAGTGTTTTATTCATCGGCCGTAGAACATCTCATTTTTAAGTTAAAAGGAAAACGTTGAAAATGTATACTTATATTATGTTATTTAGTAAAATTAAGTTCATTTAATTAATATGATTAAAAAATCATCGACTGTGTGGTTAATTAAAGTACGGATCGAATACTGAGCATTTATCGGTATCAGTTAATTTTATCTCAACATTCCATGTAAAAATACAAGCGTAACATACGCCTATGAGACTAAATCATTTTCATAAAATAAATAGCCCTGTTAATGTTCTCACAACTAGAACTCACTTTCTACTTTCCGCAAGAGATTTCCACTCCGTTATTTTCATAAATTTCTTACATTCCGTTACGTATTGTAACGAATTATAATAATTCAAAATGATCAATTAATTATTTTATAGTAATGTCATATAACGGAAACCATTACAAAAGCTTACATAATTAATTATTTCGATTAATACGGGTTATAATCAAGTTTTAACGGAAAATAAATAATAGATTCAGTACGAG
>DWLS01000678.1:0-27658 GCA_018246255.1 Pachliopta kotzebuea
TGGGTTTCACATATTATTACTGTATATTTATTCTCATCTGATAAGATTATGCGATAAGATCTGTTGTGGTTTACATCTAACCTTCTTTATGCCTACAATTAAAATAACTAAGTATTATTTATGAAAGCGAATAAGACAACAGATGATATAAACATAGTGATAAAAACGTAACATAGTTTGTAAAAACCTAGTGCGTTAAAGAACTAATGAACATAGTAGATAATACAAACCGCTAGTTGTGAATTATGAGCTAAAATAAGTTTATTTCCAACCCTCATCCATAGTCGCGGTAGCTATTGTGATGAAAGGGTTGAACGTAGGGGTTGTAAGAGACTATTCATGGGATGAACTAAAATCCCCTCGTTAATTACATTCCCTTAAATTGTATTTTGGTATGACGTTTACTTTTTAATCAGGCAGTATTAATAAACACAAAATTTTAAAAATCAATGAGAGTATAGAGAGTCAAATAAATAAAATATAACATAAAAAGCAGTACTTTTTTCATGAACGAGGCGAAGAGACACCTAGACGCAAATGATGAAGTTCAATATTCAGTTAACCTTTTTGTATTAGGCGCCATCTATGGCTAAATTAATAAACTATTATAAGTTGAACGAATGAAGCCTATGTGAAGTACACAAATCGTAACTAGATGGTGCTGTAGCAAACAATGGCTACGTTTCGTGTATAACTGTACCGGACAATGATGTAGGGATGAATATTGTTGTAAAACAGTTTTCCTAACTAATCTAATATTCAATGTAATACAAATAAACAATCAATATTTTTTGTGTAATAAAAATTAGATAAAAATATTAATTGACCGACAAAGAGCGTAGAAGATTTTCTTATACTTCGTAAAGGCAGTAGTAAATTTCGTTATTTTACCCTTAGCATGCGTTGCTTGCACGTTAAGCAAACAGATGACACGCAAACACGCATTTGCAAAACGTTTCCTGGTTGTAACTTTTACTTCCATAGTTTGTATCCCAACAATAGCAGGGATATTCCTGTTCATATTTTTTGTTAATTTAACAATCTACATTACATTACTTTATAAACCAGAAAGCAATCACCGCTCAGCAAGGACATCGTATAAAGATGTTATAACAGCCTGTATCTAGAGACTTCCCCGCAACCTTCACCAAAACATTCGTCGAACAATTACATTGAAATAACAATATAATTTTATTCAAGAAATAATATAAAAACTTATCAAGGATGAACAACAACTAACTACCTACAATTCTAATTAACAAACAGCAAAAAATATTTCGCGTAACCTTGATCTTGTGAGATTTTAGTAGTTAGACTATATTATTAGCCCAAAAATATTAACAAGTAAAGTGCATATTCAAGTATAGTGAATGTTTATGAAATTTTTATCCTAATTTTACTTATAAAAGTGTCGAATCACTACATGTTCATAGCCCTCAAGGCCGTTTCAGTTGTGGGTTGCTATGAAATTTATAATCTCAGCTCACGCAATGATATCTGTAAGACGTTTGATACAATGTAATATTTCAATTCAATCATTTCATTAAAATAGCATACGACTAATTCAAGTTTTATATATTTGTATCGCTGAGTAATATATATTTTTTTTAATTACGAACATAGGACAAATACAAGATATAGGAAAAAATATATTATTGAATTGATTTGATGTTTTCTTTTCTATGTATTCTTATCAAACATTAATAGCACTTTAAAAAAAGACCAGCACGCATGGGGAATTCCATGTTTTATCATTTAAATCAGCATAATTTACTTCTATCAATAAACAATTCTGTGCACACACTGCAGCGAAAAAATATATAATTCAACGATAATATGCGCTATTTTATATAATATTTATTTTAGCGATTTTACCATGAGGTTAAAGGACTATTGAGTAGCATTATTTTATATTGTAACGATTGAACTGTTTGTAATTTCCGTTGACTATAGTAAGAAATTATTAAAACACATATGTACTCCTTGAGACGTTTTTGTTTAATAAATTTTATTCTAAGTTAGAATTCAATAATCGTATTATAGACTACAAGTGGCCCATACAAAATTCTGAAACTTTGGCCACCTACAACTCGGGTATCCGACCATATACAAACAAAATTCCAACGGTTCTAATCTTATCTAAGCGAGATCTGTCTGTATGTCAAATTTCAGCCTTCTACCCCGTGTAGTTCTCGAGATTGAAAATTGTCGACGGATGGACGGACATTGTCGTTTAAATAAGGATAGTTATATTCTAAAATTTGGATTCTAAAAAAATTTTTCTTTATTTAATAGGTGTTAATATTTTCTTATGCAATTCAAGGTTATTCTCATCATCATCAACCGATAGGCGGTCCACTACTGTACTTAAGCCTCAACCAAAAACTTCCACACTAACAGTAATAATTCGTAATTCGTTTTGTTCTAGAATAAATGTATGATGCACTCTTTGAGTGATTTTTTTTAAAGTATCGGGTAATTTTAGTTATAAAATATATTTTTTTTTCGGTATCGCTTGTACGACTATAAGGCCAAAATTATAACCCAAATATGTATTTAATTTCCTTTTATAATCTGTTTGTATACTTCAGATAAAGTGATAGTATATTGATTGATTGTAGATCTAATAAATAAATAAATATATGTGTATGTCATTTTTTTCAGGTACAGTGGCGATTACAAGGTTGGATAATCGTAGCAAAAGTAATGTATAAGTATATAGTTAATTTTAGCGTATAAGGTTATGTATAACAGTTGTATATTATAATTATGTTTATTTAACATATATGCTCTTTTTATAACTTTCACGTGAAGTGGTTTGATTCATCTAGACGTCGTAGGTCGCAGGTAACGACCTGCATTTTAAGTTATAATAATGGTTATGTGTATGTATATCACCACTAAGCTCTAAAGATACAGATTACAAAATCTTTCAGGACTATAAGTGACAGGAATACAGATATTCTCTGTAGGCTGTATATACTTAAAACCGAATGTATATCTCGAAGTTCGGAGCCGGGCGGTGTATGCGCGCGCATCATTTTCAGGGCGCAGGACGCACCCTCAAGTAGTGCTACAGATATACAGACAGCCATTTAAAAGGATTTATATTTCATATATTTAAAAATCCTATTCAAACTTAAAAAAAATAAAACAGTTATGACAAATTTAATTTGCAAAGTATTGTTTAATCTGACGCTGGTATATACATATTTAATTTTTATATCTCGGTTATATTTTCCTTAAATTTCACTATGAGCATATTTGAACTATATACATCGGTTTCCTAACGTTAACATGTTAATTTTATATTTAAAAATATACCATGATCACTAAAGTACATATAATATGCCGTATCTGGACTATCACATGTTCTTTACGTACTTTAGAGACCGATAGAGGCCGCACAGTCACGGCACATCAGGTTTCGCCGGCGTTAGAAGCAGCGGGTGACCATCCCTTGCATTAAATAACCAATATTAATCATATTTATTCGGCATTTAAACGCATCAAGTACATCACACTTCTATTGAGGTACGTAAAAACTTCCTATCAATTCACTCGGCACTGCAACGCTTCTAAGATCCCACTTGGAATTTTCTAGTAGTCGCGTTCAATATCCATTACGTCGCCGGTAAATAGTACAATTATAAAACAATTACGTTTCAAGCATCGATCGTATAAACGCTTATCATTTCTATTATTACCAGTAGATATCGCACACATTGCACTGTAACGCAATCACACCTTTGTATAATGTCCGCCTCCATTTTTTGATGGAAAAATGTTCATGAATAACTCGGAAAGATTTGCCCATATCTTGGGTATATCAGACAGGCGTAATACGATTTACCTACTTTGTTTATCGATCTGTTTTGTAATCATACGGAATCTATTCCACAACGTTAACAGTAATCTTTGCCGATTTACACAAAGGTTAGTGTTGAAAATAATGGCGACAGTACTCTGATTAATGTGAATGTTAATATTGATAATGGTATCTTTGTAGTGCTGTTATCTAAGTACTTTTTTTGTGCAAATGTGGGTCTATTATGATGTTGATTTATACAATTGTTGAGGATATGTAGGTTTTATAATCATATTTAATATTCTCAATTTTTGAGTTAATGTAAAATCAGAACTTGTTGTGATTATTACTTTTATGATTGGTGAAATCTATTTATTTTTTTGTACATTTGTAACATGGATCAGTGTTAATAATATATCTGTGCGCAAACGTTCGAGAAATGTCATTGTACCTAATTGCCGTGATGTTATATTTGGATTTGAGTCAAACTGGGCCGACAGTATTGAGGCAATTGGAGCTCTGGACATTTCCGCCCCCGCAATAAATGACACCGATGCCACGTTTCTACTAAAATTCGGTTGATGTACAATTAAAGCCAATAGTTTTAAATACTACATACATTATTCCCAAATTATCGTGTTTGGTAAAAAGAAAAATTTCAAATGTGTCCATTTGATGTGTAATTAAATTCCAAGGTTCAGTTAATCACGAAAACCGCATTTAAAAGTAGTGTTTTTATTATGGAAAATTTTTAAGTTCGCTGTGAGTCATGTCATGAAATCTGACTCACTGTTGTGTCAAATTCACTTTAGTATTAAAAGAAATTGGATAGGTTTTTGGTCTAAGTAAAAACAAGTGTAATTAGTCGTTTTCATTAAATTATTTTTTTAATAAAAATATAACATTTAACTTTACATATTTTTACAAATTTTTTTGATATTTTGCTTACAAAAATATTTTGCTTAACAATAATCATAATTTATCATACCATTCAAATCATTGTTTATAAAGTATGTCAAATGGTTATTAAGAATATTTAGAAAGGTAATTAACAAGTATTATTGTTGTCAGTCTTGTCAATTTATTAAATTTAACACAAAATTAACTACTCTACATTGAAAATTAATTCCACATATAAACAATAAAAAATCAAAATTAACAAACATGCAGCTCTAATTCAGGTAAATTTTTACACTTATCTAACTTTTATTAAAAGTTGAGTTCCCCGAATTTAACCTTTCCTTTTTAATACATTTGCTAATAACATATCACCCGTTATTAAGGATATTTGTAATTTTATCTCCTGCATTATATTTACATCCATAAGATTGTCAATATTTTAGTATTTTCTAATTATGTTACAATTTATAGTCTTATTTACAACTAAACCAACACACTAACGTAGTTGGCGTGTACCCGTGCAACCAAAACGTCATACATTTGGCTAAAAGTCTAGCCGATTATTATCCGACGTTAACGTATTTTCTTTTATAAAGTATTTTTATGCGAAAAATCCGTGTTCCGACGAGATGGCAATGTGCCATCATCAGAAAGTTATTTCAACATCGTTCCTGTAATTAGGATTGTGATTTAGAGCTACCCTATTCTTTGGGGGAAAAAATTGACAGACTGCTTTGTCTGTGGTGGAGGTGTCGCAGGAATCTCATGCTGAGGTTTCAGCAGCCATGGATTTTCTGCTCCTTGTGGACTTCCGTCATTCTTCTTCTGTCCTGCATCGGACGGAGTTAGGTGGAAATGTGGAAGCTGTGTTTTCGGGCACATCGGCGGTCTCTCGGATATTGGCTGCATGTTTCCTGAAGAAATAAAGATATATTTATGTGAAGTTATTTGCGTCAATTCTCCGTGTATAAACAAATAGACATAAATTATGACCAGCTTGACGCTACTTTATTAACACTATAAAACTAGGAATTTGAATATTTACTTGAAAATTTGTTCGTTGTTTTAATATTTAGTTTTTGTAAATAGTTTTTGATAATTAAATATCATCAGCGGATAGATATTTGCTGATGAACATAAGCGTCCCCCTAATGAAGGGATGTGGGCCCATCTTCCACCACCCTTGCTCAATGCGGGTTAGAGGGGGATAATTTTTTTTTCTTAGTTACAGATCAATGCTTGACCACGATCCCTCTGGTGTTAAGTGATGATGTGGTCTATGGTGGTAAAGCGCATCAACCCAATAAGTGCCCATTCACTCTTTTCTTGAAGAGAATAATAATAAAAGTAAAAGGAACAATTCCTGAAAAAACAACGAAATGTAACATGCTGCATTGATTACTATCCATATTATACTATTTATTATAGACGTAAATAACTTATTTCTTTATTCGTATTGCATAAATGATAGCTGCGCAAAGCAAGCTTAGCAAAACATGTATTTGATATTAATAAACTAATACACAATTTTACAAAAACTCGAAAAGTAGTAATATTTAGAATCCATATTGTTTAAAATATAAATACAAACTAATATAAAAAATTGTAAATACGGTACCACTTCAAAGTAATTTAAATGATATGTTGCACTACTCACCTTGATAGTCCAAATGAATGTTTTCCAACCGTGAACTGATAGACTGAACACCGTTTACAAACATCGGACACTGCGCAGGGAGAATAGTGGTACGCGAGTGTTGGACAGTGAGTGTGGCGTGTTTGATTCCCAGCTTCAATATATATCCGCTGAATCACATTTGGCAAGAGCGGCAGCCGCTCTCACGTCATACGGCAACACCGACGCGAGGCGCAGTGACGCCAGCGCGCGGCAACCTCGCTACGTACGCTGACCGCCTCAGCTTTACATCTACGTAAAAACCTCTGCGATACGTTTCCTCACAATAATAGGTTATTAACGGCACCTTTTTGTTACAAATAAAAAATACGGAATGTACAAATAGCTCACGTCAACCTTTCATTCCTATTGCGAAGCTTTCACATGTCAAAATGTAAACACAAAGATAAGATACAAAGACAGGTCAATAAAAATATTATTTATGTTATTTATTCACCTAGTCAATGTTTAGTCACTTGTTCTCGTTGTCTTAACAAGAAACAATTTAGAATCACGTGAGTAATGTGACATTGACGTCATGAATATCTTGATTGCGGCCGTGCACTCGGACATACTCTTTTAACGGATGGTCAAGGGATCTTAGTCACAGCGACGGAAAACATTTGAACTGAATTGCGAAAGAATTGTGTGATGACAGCCTATACTCAAACGATGATAACCACCGCCTTATCATATCCAACAACTTGAACCATTAAGATGACACTTAAGCGATCGTTACGACTTTTACTTCCTATTTGTCACAAAAGTTGTTGCCAACAGAACACAAAAATATGGCGACATTAACGGCAGTTGGAAATATTCCTTAAACATAATTTTTTTTAATCAATTGAAAGCTTTGTAATAAGTAATAACTAGCAGATGAAAGACACAATGAGTAACAACCATTTTAATATTTATGAAAAATATTGTCTAAAGTATATGTATAAATATGTCTGAAGTAATCAAAGACATAGAAGTATCAACTATATCTGGTTAGGATATCAATTGATATTACTCTATAATTTTTGATTATTTTACTATTAAAATTAAATCTATTGCAATAAATTTACTTTTCTCAACAAAAATGTTCAAGTTCCTGCGATTTGAGCAAATGTGAGTAAATTCTTTCTCCTCAGTTCTTTGTTGGCGAAATTCGTGACTCCATGCAGCCAAATGCGAAGTTACGAGCCCGGGCCCTCACAGTTGCGTGAGGAGCCAGTTTGTTCGCCATAGCATCACTCACGAAATGGCTAACAATAACAAGTTCTACATAAAAATATTCTGAATCCAAACGTATATTGTAATTTTTTCTTTCTTTTGCCACTTTGATAAAAATTAACATTTTTTTCATTGATTTAATACACATATTAGTGTCCTAATTGGTTACTTCTTTGTTTTTGTTGGATACGTCGATCCATATTAAGGTGCACTTCTTTTGTATGCGCACTCACACATATTGACTTCAGATGACGCAAGTTATGTCATAACTTCGCCACTTGTTTGTCACCTATTATATTAATTTACAAAGAAGCACATGGAAAAATACTTATCAATAAATAAGAATTTAAATGACGTATGGTTTTTTCTGTTTGGTGAATATATTTGTCTACTTGCGCATGCATAAGCGGCTGGTTATCCTCAATAAATATAAATTATCATAAAAAGTCCCCCTTGAACAGGAAATTCATAGATTTCTTATTGACAAGAAGAATAATAACTAAGAACTACCGTTTCTGTTTTGAAATTTGGCCTGTATTTGTTAATACTCTTTCTTTATATTTTTAAAGAGCGAAAAGATGTGCAAAAGTTCACTTAATTGTAAGTCATGTTCATAGTCCATATCACTAAGGCTATAATTAAGATGATATACACTGCAAAATGTTAAGTCTCGTTACCCTATTAATTTCACTAGCAGCTACAACTTTCAAAGTAGAACGTTACATTTCCTATGTAGTGTTTAGCTCTTAAAATAGGCACTGTAAACTGTTAGACAATCTTCAGTAACAGAGGCATGTCATTAGTAAAAAGGTGACACTAATCCTCTATTTTGAAAAAGTACCATGGTAATTATTTAGATTTAATTTAGAAGAGGAAAATGATTTCCATCTTTTTTTTTTTTACGTATGTATAGGTTAATGCTTGACCACGATCCCACCTGGTGTTAAGTGAAGATGTGGTCGATGATGGTAAAGCGCATTAACCTAGCAGGAAATCTCATTACCTGTTTCTGACGTAGAGTTAAAGCGTCAACACAAGTGCCAATTTACTAATTATATTTTTTAAAAAATAATATTTAACCTGAACATTATTTACATTCTGGCTATTGAACACATTATATGTATTCAAATCCAATAATCTGTCATATATGGTAAATAAATTGTATGTTCAAAGTCCCATTATCTGTGATTAAGCATCAACAAAAGTTTTGTCATTTTTAGACTTCCATGTCTTTATGTTTTATCAATAATGAATTAAAAACTTAAATACCAGTTTTCGTCACAGTTATCTTTCATATTATGATAACGAACATTTAATGATTATCAATTCTGAATAATGAAAATCACTGGTACAAATGCATATAGATGATTTTAAACACGTATGTATATAGGAAATTTAGAACAATTCGTATGACCGCGTGAATTTATGAACATTTATAATAGAAAATTACTAATTTTACTTTTTTAACTACTAAAAATATGTACCTTCATATGTACCCTCATCAGCAAGGCTCGCCGAATTTAGATTGATGATCAGACTCACATAAATATTGTATGGTCAAAGGATTTTTGGGATCCATTTATTTCCAAGTTCAGTTGTTGTTTTCGCAAGCAATGCTTTATAATTTATTGATAATTACATATAAATGTTGACCTTTAAATATTAGTGTAAGATCATACAACAGCTATCCTTCCATTTCAATATCAACCACTTAATTTTTACATCATACGGTATAACGCTTACAGAGAAAATTTGTGTTCAACAATGTTATGGAGTTTTTCTCTTATTAAGTTAATCACTTTAAAAAATAATTGCAATTAAATATGTATCAAATTATTACTTTCCAATAACATTTTTTATTAGAAATAATTACTGTAATTCGGTATAGTTATTTCAATATTAGTTGAATATTCCCGTGGCTTATAAATGATAACTAGTTTTTAGAAATTTTAAAGCCAGAATTCGCTGGTTTTCGTAAATCATGTAGTAAGCTAGTATTATTTTAGACATTTAGAATTCTTGTAATCAGTATTCGAAGTTATTCACTTACATTATGCACATATTAAGAAACTATTTGCTTTAAGAAAAGTATTCTGTTTTTGTCATAAACACAAAGTTTTTAATTTTATAATCATCCATTCATGTCATAATCATTCTGTTTGGAAAACACCTTAGGTTTGTCTCCGCAAAGTGTAAATTGTAAATAAACATCACCTAGAAGTAACAGCTGCAGGTTTCGTGCGTATTTATACGTCACGTGTGCACAGTTTTGTGGCAAAGTTTTATATGTTGGCCCCATAAGCTAATAAAAAAATGTATTGTTCTTATAGTATCAAGGAGATATCGCGAATAGGCGACTGTGAGGCGCCTTGTTCACTGACGAAGATTATGTTATAGGCGTGTCCCTGCTCCCCGATTATTTATACGAATTTTTGCAAGTCCTCGTAATAATGGAGCAAGTGACATATAACAACGGGAATCGGGTAAGCCTCGTGTGTAACACGAGAGCACTGACTGCGCCGAGCACATTGCACTTGATGTAACTTAAGTCATAAATGCTAATTTATTAGTCAACTATAATTTAGCACTCATATTAAATTGATTGTGTTAACGCTAGCAGGAGAAAAACTAATGTTGACATTTCTAAAAACTACGATTAAAAAATGTAAATAAACTAAGAAGCGACTTAGTTGGCCAGTTTAGTTTTAGAGTTTATTGTCGTAATAAAACTTCTGAAATTTTATGTACAATGATTGTAAATAGTATTAAATCAGTCCTACATTATTTTCAGTCTAAAATTAAATAATCTTTGTAAAAAGAGTTTGTGCAGTTAACATTGCTTTCAGCGTAATGTTTCAAATGGTTAACAAAAGATACTTGTTGGGATTTCTATTAATTTTGCACATTCAATATAATTAAAATATTTTTAAAATCGATTATCAATAAAAAACTGACAAATCCTTTGCATCCCTCCATAGTTAATATTTTGAATGTTTCTGCTCCTATAATAAAACTACTATAAAAGACTAAGTCGGTTCGAAATATTCTTGTATACAAATAAGCAATATTCCTAAACTCTTAGTAAATATACTTCGCTTCGCTACATTCGCTACGTCGAACTCTCTTAAAGTTATTACAGGTTTAGCATTGTTAATAATTTGTACTAGCGAAAAATCATTTACTGTTTATTAAGCTAGCCTCTTAATAAAAAGTAATTGGAACACAGTGTTAAAGCAAAAAGCCAAGCTTTAGCCGCCACTACAAATACTGAAAAAAAGTTAACCGAAACGTTACTTAAGAAATCGAATAAACTCTGATACCGATAACCTTTTGCGTGTATTGGTTTTATTGATGGATGTAAAATTCTCGCATTTTAGCTTTTTATTGAACTTTGAAACTGCAGCACTGCAACATTGTGCTACATAGGGATTGATATCGCGAATTTTAAAGTAATATAATGTAAATTCGTCAGTACACCGTCTGATTCTATGGATATTAAGCAGACATGATCACGCGAGGACTTTTGCTTCGACACAACCGTGGAGCGATGCTCACCACGTTATCGATTGCCATACCTTCTCGTACATGTGTTCCGCAGATACGGATCGTGCTTCTACAGTGTATATAGCAACGATCAATATTTTCAACGTAAAACCTATTTGCTTTTTAACTGTTATTTGCAGTCAACCTTCGATTTAACGACTGTTAATCATAGAACTATTACGTAAAGAACCAATATAGTTGTTAAATATTTTCCCAATAAAACGAAGCAATTAGACGACCATTTCTCGAACTTAGTATTCACACCGATATTCACGTTACTGTTATTTTTGATGACCATGTATAATCAAACTTAACTGCGGTAGTGTCTATGTGAACATTATTGATAGGTAAAAGAATTAAGGGCTACAATGGTATCTAAATAGAGGGATCCTAATCCCTCTTAAATAGGCGGACCTCTGGATTCATGGTTTATATTCGGTCGTAGCTAGCGTATCATATAAAAAGTAAAATATGAGATTATTAATTTATTTATTCGAAAGCGTTAATACGTATGTGTAATTTATACAATTCAAAGATTTCAATTGCGAGAAATGTAATAATTACATTTTAAACTCTTTTAATTTTTTCCTCAAATAACTTGTTGACCTACTAGACTAGTTCGTGACAACGTCTGTCTGAGAGGCCGTTGTTCTTTTAAGTGGAACTAAAGGTTAAACACAGAAACAATGAATAAATAATTTGATTAAACAAATGTAAAACAATATATTGTGTTGTCTCAATCATAACTCGATGATAATTATATTTACTTATGTACAGTCTACCTATAACGAATTAATTAAATTATAACCTCGTCATTTCCTTTTTTTATATCTACTATCTATAGAATTAAATGACAGTATTTTAAAATCATTAAAAAATATAGTAAATTTAAATCTGCACGATTTGAGAATACTCATTTATATAATTTTTTGGCTATATTTTTTTAAGTATGTACCAACAAACATTTAAATTTGTATTACTTTACAAAAAAAAATTACATAAAATTTACATGTTATTTGTTTACGAAGGCTCCGGCGGACAATCGACCCGTAAGTGGTGGCCATATAGGCCACGAGGCTACCGCTCCGTCGCAACAGCCTGTGCGTCCACCGCTCACTAGAGTTGATTCTCGTTCAGCAATTACACCACCGTCTCCTAGGCCAGGAGCTCCTATCCAGTTCCAACAACGTCCACAATTTCAACCGGGAGGGCCGGTCACAAATTCGCCTCAGTTTACACCGCGGCCTGGAAGTCCATTAACTAGAGGGTCAACCCCTTCTATTACACCCGGCTCACCGCAGATTCGTGGACAGGTTCCTCAGGCTCGTCCTGCTGGACCTCAATCAATACAAGGTCTAAGACCTCAGCAGCTTTCTACGACTGCTCAACAGCCTCAAAGAGCACCTGTACCGAGTAATCTTCAGTTTGGACCAAGACAGCCTCCACAATTTGGAAACGCTACAACACCTGATAGCTCAAAAGTACAACTGCCTTCACAGTCTAACGGAACATCCAAAAACGGTCCTTCAATAAACCCTCAACCAACTGGACAGATTCCATCATCGCAAGGCTCCTTGAAAGGCCTTGAACAATCTATTATAAATCAAAACAAAGTAGCAAACCTGGAATCCCAAAATTCAAGCAATGATAATCAAAACGCAAACAATTCCGAGGTTACCATGGAAGGTCCGGGTATGGCCAAGGGCAGAAGCTATAGCATTGCTGCCGCCCCAGGGACACCAAGTCCATTTAAGATTGATGAAGATAGACGTAAATCAATTAGTGCCGTCGGAGGGAAGATCGAAGAATTTACAATACGTAGCCCAGGACTTGGTTTAATTCAGGAATCTAAGGACAGCAGAGATAATATTCGTGGTTCTAAAGACAGTATAAGGTCGGAGGCTTCTAATGATGGACATAGAGATAATGTTGACCGTCCGGAGTCACGTTTATCAGGATCTAAAATGGTCGAATCAATAGTTGGATCTCTAACTAATATAACACCAAAAAAGAAGGCAGACGATGATGATGATGTTGTATTGCAAAACAATCTTCAGACTTTAAAAAATGGTGGCGCCCAAATTCAGAATAAAACAGATCTTTCAGACCGTTCACCCTCTTTGACTAGGAGCGATGATTCGCCAGAGCCTAAAAATATATCACAAAGTTCAGTAATACTGATTAAATCGCAAAGCGCTACCCCTGAGCCTCAACGTCCAAAAACTCCAAAGGAAACTAAACCTGCTATTAAAGTTGACGTAGCAAAAGAGGGAAAAACTGCTGTAACACCAAATAAAACTCCTACTAAATCTCCAGTCGAAGAGACTAACACTATGGCATTTACCAAAAAACCAACCGAATTAAATACATCAGTAACACCAACTGATTCTAAAAAATCAACACCCAGAAAAATTCATTCTGCACCTAAATCACGTCCTAAAGGTAATCTTAGTAATAACATTAGAACAACCTAAATGATACGTCTAGATGAATCAAACCTACTTAAAGTTAAGTTTGAAATGGTGTTCTGTAATTATTCATATATAATATATTACAGATGGCGACAACGACAGCGGCGTTGACGAGTCGACTCAGGGACATGTGAGTATCATTGAATAAAATAGATTATCAATCATCACCCGAGAAACGCTTACTGCTGAACATAGGCCTCCTTCAAAGATCTCCCATTCTAATCGGTCCCATGCTATCTGTATCCAGCAATTAATAAAATAAACTAGCATACAACCCGCATAATGTACCCATTGATGGGACTACTCTCTTCAAGTTGAGAATTGACGTCATTTATCTGTTCCGCTGACCAATTGAGGGTTGGTGGGTATTACATAAACATGACAGACGTTGATTTTTGAATCCTCGCAAAATAACCCGCAATGTCTTCTATAACTGGAACCTGAAGTTCTGTAGGGCGTTAGTGGGACTGTCTACTAGTTGACCTATCACCGCTTAAGAACATCATTAGCGTAATATAGATGTAAAATAATAAAGTTTTAGTCCGAGATAGAGATTTAAATATACTTCTAGGATCTAAATGGATCACCTGGCTCACCAAATAAAAAGATGTCAAGTAAATTACCGACTAAAGAAAAATCGAGCAACAGTCTGAAGACTAGTCTGTCGCGATCTTCAAGCAAGAGCGCAACTGCTAAGACACCAGAAAATCCGCCATCTTCAGAAAAAAAGAGTAAGAATTTTTGTATGAAATAAAACTAAATACGTTCATTATTATTTTAAACAGAGATTGTGATAAGTATATATAAACTGAAATTGAACAATTTAAGTATTAGTAATTTTTTAATTTATGCCCAGAACAATTTATTTATTCAAATCAAATAGTATATGATTTACACATGTAACGCTAACTTTAATTTTAGAAGTACCGATGAATAAGGTCCAAGTAGGGAACGCACCGTCTCCGAATATAAAGGCAGTTAAATCTAAAATCGGATCTTTGGACAATACCACATACAAACCCGGCGGTGGAAAGATTAAAATCGAGAACCGGAAGCTTGAATTTAATGCAACTCCAAAGATAGCTGCGAAAAACGATGCTTACACTCCTAGTGGTGGTACGAAGAAGGTAAAAATTATTTTTCTAAATTTAATACGGAATCCTTATTGAGGAGAAAGATATTACTGGTAGTATCTTTCTGTTGCAGGATACCTTTTAAGTGGGTATCAAGTAGCTTCGTCCTCTGCCGGCAAACTGTAGGGTTGTAACTAGTAAAATACGTAATAAGGATATAATATCTTACATCTGAAGGCGATGAGCACAATGTGATGCAGTGTAAACCATTCTAACTAATGTTACTGACACTGCTATGTGCGTATCACTTGTTAGTACTTGATTGTCCAACAAAAATGAATACGAAATATATGGGCTGCTTGCTTGTTTATGAAAATATTATGTGTTAGTATATCACAAAATAAACACCAAAAGTTTTGACGTATATACGTAGGATTTGATATTCTGGCTCCGGGCCCATACCGTCCTGTTACTGTAATTAATTAAAACTCGATTAACTTTTCTAGATCATTACTACGAAGTTGGAGTGGAACGCGAAATCTAAAATTGGTTCGTTACAAAACACTGCTTACAAGCCAGGAGGCGGAGACAAGAAGATCGAGACAGTTAAGTTAGATTTTAAGGACAAAGCGAAACCAAAAGTTGGATCCACTGCCAACATCACTCACAAACCGGGAGGCGGTGCAGTAAAGGTAAAGAAACAAGGGAGTTAATCAGATCCATGTATCTTATATTTAGATAATTTATTATTACGTATAATTTATTGTTTAATAGTTGTTTAGCTAGTATTACATGAAGTAAGTGGATTTATTAAAGTTGAATATTGTATACACAGGAGTAGCCCATGCAAGGTTATACAGCTTTAAACTTTTCATCCACCTATCAAATTTAGATTCCACTTTAACATTTATGGCACAAATGTATTTAAGAAAATGTAAACTACATTTTCTATTGTTAGAATAGAAATAATTCTAGTTAAAATTTACACGAATATCTTCTTCCGTAGTCAACAGACGCAAAGAGCGGAGAAAAATCTGTGAGTAATAATTATTCATTAATGTCCGCTTGTGTATTTATGTTTACAGCGTGCGCATAAGATTTACGCACATATATTATAAAAAATATAAACTAATTATAATTTAATTTAGTCACATAATGGCAGGGCGTTGTGTTTTAGTTTGTAAAGTGGGAGTTGCCAAGGTGGAGGGCGTCACATAAGTCCTTTGCTTTACACTCTTCGTGGTAAGGTCTATTCTATTCGTCTGTTTTGGATGACTTTAGCTACCATGTGCCACCTGGATGCGAGAGGAAACATTTTGACGTCTTTAGGACAGATGTTTCACAGTTGTTTTTCACGCTACATGTTTTGCTACGCAACGGAATGTTGGAATGGTTATAGATGATAATGTTTATACGTTACAAAAATTACATAAAAAGCGTCGATTTAAATTGAAAATATTTAATATTGTTTATTGTTTTTTACTATAAACTATCCGTTAACAAATGATATGTAAACGCATAATTTCACTTGCACTCTTGATTATCAAAACTCGTTTACGGTTTTACATAGCGCATATATGTTTACATATATAATTATTTAATATATAACTGCTTGATATGTAGATATCAATTTAGTGAAACGGCACTTTGCAAATAAGTTTTATACAGTCATATGCATCGTGTATACAAAACGCTTTCTATATTTACTATACACAAGGCAATGCTTTGTAATATCCATATTAGTAATTTGTTAAGACTTTATAACTTGCATTGGATTTAATATTATGTATTTATTTCAAACAATAATATTGCTACGAAAGTCTTAATAAATTAGACTTGTATGTATGTATTTATATATATATATCCTTATTCTTATATCTACATAGTGTTATTATTATTTATATGTAATGCTAGCACATAATACCGCACGGTCACTTTTTCGGACAGATTGAAAATCAGAAATTGGATTTCAAAGCACAAAGCAAGATTGGCTCTCTCGACAATGTTAAACATAGACCAGGAGGTGGTGACGTTAGAATTTTTGACGACAAAGACTACATCAAGCAGGCGGGGGGACAGTCGCCGCTCCCCCACAGCCACAACCAGTCCCGGCAGGAGGTGAGGCCGGTTACCGCAGTGAGACTGCTGCGCCCTCTCACATTTTGTTTTTGCTTCGTCTTCTTGTTTTGGTGGAGGATATATCATTTCGAACTCATAGCGCACTGCAACCTTACCCATGATTTTTTTTTGTTTCAGCCAGAGTATTTATATACTTTTTATTAAATTCTGTTGCAACGAACATTTCAGGTGAACCACGATAACGTTGACGTTAACTAACTAAACTAATGACTCATAAACATTTTTCAACAAGTTTGTTTTGATTTCGCTGTTTCTAACGTCTGTGTTTATTTCTGTTGCTTTGTTTTTTTTTTTCTTTTTCATTGCGATAGTTTTAAAAACAACCGTGATATATTTATATTTGTTCTGTCGTAGAGTCCGGTTCCACCGTCTGCACCCCCGAAGTCGGATGAGAATTTAAACCAACAGCCATGTTAAGACGACATTCACCGTTAAACTTCGATGCAATAAATTTATCATGTATTACTATATACTAAAATGAATGTGTCCATTATTCCTTTGCTAATGTAACTCTTAATTAAAATATATACTATAGTAATTATAATCGGGAGTAATTGTACACGATGTCCACATAATTTGAGCGATCGTAGTGAATATATTACCAACCATATCGTTTGACAATTAAATATTTGGATTAATTTAAACTAGATAATAGTATTCAGATTAATGTTTTGCTGATTACTTAATTCATTTCGTTGGAGGTAAAGGGCGTGCCAATGCATTTTTCTGTAATACAAAATATATTTACTAAGATAAACTGTTATCCCAATATTCCCGACGTGGTCCCTAAATATGAATGGCTTCGTTAGATATATCCAACTTTACTGAGAGAGTTTAGAATTAATATGGAGTGGACAGCGGCGGGCATATATATGGATATTTTCATTATAATATAATAATAATGAATATTTAATGTAATTACTCTGTGCACTTAGTGATCACTGTATTAGGAAAATATTTGGTACTCACCGCGATTCATGCAATTTACAAATTATCTATAGAATTATCAGGCGCATATATTCGTTTATATATATGTTAGTTTGTGGAGCTTTATTACTATTAGTGTTGTTATTTTGAACTGTTTTATGGTAGTGTGCACGAACAATGTGTAGATTTACTTAAATTACGTTGCGGAATGTAAGCCTGTGTTCTTGACACAGCGCACTCTACTTCTACACACAGGAGACTACAACACCGCAAACTTTTCTTGGTTCAATATTTATTATTTTTAGATGTAACAAAGTAAACTTTCGTCTAGACTTTCATTGCTGTGTCGGGAACAACGCGGGCTCGTATCGGACTGACCTGTTTACTAAAATATTAAATGTTTTATATTATAATACGTAATAAGACGAAATTAGATTTAGAATATTGTCGTGTTGATGATTTTTTCAACGCTTCTTTATATACGCCAAATGTTCCCTTTAAATAAGACATCGTGGAGTAATGTGTGACCACATTTTGCTAAATGATTTAAAAACAAATATGGATTATATTTATAAGTTAAACGGTTACTGATATCTGTTTTTTTTTTTAAATTGAGCTTTATTAATTTTTGTATAATTATAAACATTTTTTACATTGATTATTATCGGATGCTTTGCCGTGGTAACTAAAGTATTTGGTTCAATTATAACATGAACGTGAAATACCTGCTGTACTGGTATATTTAAATGTAAAATTTAATACAAAATAACGTCATAAACATTGTTTCATTTACACGTATACATTTCACATGGGGTCAAATCCAGAGATCAAATGTATTTAATGTAGTTAGTACAGTACACCTTGCACGCACCCGCGTAGTCGACGGACATGCACTCACAGGCAGCGGTAAGTATCATTTTTATATACATTAATCTATTTATTTATGTATCTTATTGACAAGAAAATTATAAATCATATTCTAGTTTGTTGTTTTATGGCACTATTACTCATTCCATAAAGTGTTACGACTTGCTAACAACAGAACCATCTTCACTGTTTTAATGTCGATAGATGAGTTACACTAATTATTTAAGTCCAAGTAAAGAGATTATGTATTGATATGTTGACGTTACATTCAGAATGTATTTCATAAACGTATTCAGTAGTAAAACCTTGATATAAAAGATCTATCAAAAGCAATGCGACATAAAACAAGTAATTTTAGTCACGGAGTATCATATAGCTGAAAATCTATGTCTAAACTAGAATACAAAAAATTGTACTATTTATTACTCAACAGCCAGTAGCTTTGAGTGAGTGATACCGTCGTCGTGATTACATCTTATTGTAAATTACATCCTTATTAGTAAATCTATATTTAGTCTTGCTCAGTATGGTCTCGTAAATACTATATTTTTGTTTTATAGCGGTATTTAATTTATATTGGATGTTAAATATTTAGTAGAAGTTATACCATCCTTATTTAAACGACAATGTCCGTCCGTCAACAATTTTCAATCTCGAGAACTATAAGGGGTAAAAGGCTGAAATGCATTACATTCATTTGCATACAGACAGATCTCGCTTAGATAAGATCAGAGCTGTTGAAATTTTGTTGGTATGTGGTCGGGTTCCCGAGTTGTGGGTGCCCAAAGTTTCAGAATTTTGTATGAGCCACTTGTATATATTAAGTAATGATTAGTAACACGGACAATATATATGATAGTTATTTGTGTACAGGAAAATTGTGATGTGAGTGAGTGGTCGGACGAAGAGAGGCCTTTGTCACGGAGCCGGTCAGCGCGCGTGGCCCGCACCCCGCGCACTCCCCGCGCCCTCTCGCCGCGCAAGCCCGTGGCAGACGTGCGTTCCTGTCGCTACTCGGAGCGCAACAGACGCGCGTCGATGGCGCGCCCGGCGACCGCGCGTGTGCCCGCGCGTTCCGCCTGCTCCCGGCGCCCCTCACTTACATCGCGTCCAGCTTTTACAATATATTAGCTTCAAGGAATAAGTGCCGCTCAAGGTATAGATGTCCATCGTGATAATCGATCAGTTAAACTTGTAACGTATTTCCCCACAAACTGTATTAAATTCGAGAAACCATTATCTAATGTTTCTACTAGACACCGAAAAACTAGGTTCATTTCAATCAATTCAATATATCTAAAAAGGCTTTAGGTCCTTTGTGGACGGTCAAACAAAATTAAGCATTATAATCCCGAAATGTTGTAAGTGGAAATATAATATAATATTATAATTGTATTTTGAACCTGAAACCACTCACCTATTTTTTTTTTAATTGGATCCTAGTCTTCAAACATTTAAAACAAAGTTATGACATCTAACCAGTGTTAATTTAAATATAGTGAAAATATTTCTCTGTGAAATTTAAATATATCTCTTTTATTATAAAGTAAGATGTAGTCGTTGAAGCTTTTTATGTTTAATATTTACATTAAGCTGTTTTTAACTAAATAGTTTAAATAGATTATTTCACATTAACTTATAACAAAATGTTATATCTTTAAAATTCTATCATTATATGTTGTAGATGATATAACAAGTTAAGTACGGCACATTTTAAATTTAGTGAAAGATCTATTTCAATGGTCTCGTTAGTTTTATAGATTTATGTAACTAAACAAATAATTACAAATACAAAATAATCGTATTAGATACATGTTACACCGAATGTAGTAATAATTATTAACTATTATTTTTTAATGTTTTATTTGTGTCTATTGCAATTTTAAGGAAAAACTTATTTTTTACTTTTATATCAAGAACAAAACACAGTGATGCCTTTACACGTCTAGACATGTTTTTTGTTTAGTAATATTGCAGTTTGTATTTTATATTAATTTATAATTCTTCACGTTTTGTTGTATAGCACTATTATGAATAAGTTTATCAAATAAAGAATGATGCACCACTTATCGAAATTTATTTAATATCCTTGACGCAACGTAATTAGCCTTTTCGATATTATTAGTGAACGAACTCGATGGTCACAACATTTCTCAATTCAAAATAAACTGATACCTGGGTTACATAGTTTGCTTTGATTACATGCTGATATAAAATAGACAACCCTCTTTAATGTTACCTCTAATAGGTCTTGTTGGATAAGGAGAGTTAATACCCTATAAACACTACACTGGCCAAATGCACGTTTAAGAATGTCATATGTTCAAGATAATAATTACTCTGGGAACGTCTGTTCCCTCCCTATGTTTTCCTTCTCCGAAAGCAGATTAGTACGGAACATATCCACGCTTATGCAAGACTTATATAAATTACTTAGAACGGGTACGACCGCCTTCCGAACTGAACTATCAGAATATCTCTTCGATGTAATAGCGTATAAATAATAGTAAACAGGCATATAAAATGCAATGAAGATGAAGAGAAGTTATGTTACAAAAGTCTGAAGACAACGGTAAAGCGATACTCATCGTATATATACGCTTACCATAATAGCAATGCTGTTATGGTGCTAAACTCCCAATGTGTAATTCTTTCCATGGATTCTTATATATATTTCACAGTTTTAATAATATTGTAAAGTGAACGTAACAATAAACATTATGAAAAAAAAACTCAAGTGACTGCCAATCCGCCTTCGCAGGAATAGTTACATTCTTTCTATTTTATATAGGATTATGTTCAATCTTCTTGCTCCTCACTACTTAAAAAATCTATTTGAATTTGTTTCCGATTCCGGAGCCTTCGCTCCTCAAGAAATCTTTCTCTTCGTGTGCCCCTTCCTCTTATCAAAACTACTTTTCTGTGACGTCGGTCCGCCTTTGGAACTCCTTACCGACGCATATTCGATATGCAAAATCGAAATTTACCTTTAAAAAATATATTTATAACTACTATCATACATTTTAAATACTTCTCCCTTTCCATTTGTGCTATTTGCTGGCTACTTTCGTCATGTGGTTCAATTTCCTCATTATTAAGTGCACCATTATTTTTTGTTTTATTAAGTTTATCTCTTTCTTTGTTTTTTTCCAGTGGGTTGTCTGGAAGAGATTGCATTATAAGCAATGAGACCGCCCATTGTACATTTCTATTCAATAGTGTGTATATATTATTCTTGTAACCCCGTGTACAATAGGTTGAAAAAAAATGGTACAATAAAACAAATTTATAATGTATATCGTTTTATTGGTGTACATGGTTATGCATTACAATAATATTTATCAATTGTTAATTCATTAAATTATGGCACTTAACACAATTAATATTCTTATTAAACGATAAATTATGAAAAATGACAATGTCTTATAGAAACAAAATTTTATGTTCGAAGTAAACTTAATGATAATATTCGGAATTACTTTTTCAGTCGTTCGTTGACGTTCGCAAGGAAACGAAAGCCTCTTTTACTTTTTTGTTTATTTTTTTTTTAAGAAAATAAAATTTGCAACTCATTATCCATCTTATTGATCCCAATCATAAATTATAAATACATCATTACATACATATACGCGATCGAAAATATAAGTTAAACGTTTTGTACCAATAAAGGACAACTAACTCAACCATCGAATGTATTGTTGTAAATTCTTAAAACGAACCGCGCAGGAATATGTCATTCTTTAAAAAAAAACAACTCATATACAAACTTTTATAAACTTATGTCTAATTTCACTAAGTAGTACGTATACGCGGACTCCTACACACGGACGTTAAACTGGTTCCGACGAGTTTTGCTGGTAGTTTAACGAGCGTGTGTAGAGGTCGCAAATCTCCAAGCGATTAAATTTTCAAGCGACCAAAGCGGATTGATTCATTCGTTCCTCAAATTTAATGATTATTTGTGTTTATTGAAGGCATGTTTATTAACACTAACAACCTAATCGATTATCTGGGATAATTTATTTAAATATATTAGAAGTTATGTATGGAAGCGTTCTCGACGACACAATGGATACTCCGACTGATGCAAAAAGCTCAAACACACATATAACGTTATTATAAGCTTTAACTTACAAAAAGGCCACATCACATCATTCAGTCACAAAGCGCGAATTAATCACTAAACACGATGATGATTTTACAAATTTCTCGACGCGATATACGGCGAAACCCAAATATCCATTATCTGTTGATTTCTATGGTACAGCCTTATCGTGTCAACTAACGTTCAGCCTGAGATCGTAGCGACGAGCCTCGTAATGTTATCTTGAACGAAGTTGGCAAGAGACGCCGCGCTTCGGGAAAGCCGCCTTTACATATACTATATATACTTTTTCTCTCTAAGAGTATCCTACGTTTGTCGCCAATTTTTCTGACTCGACAGCACGATTGGACTACGAGAGGAACTGTTTCGTGCATTAAAAAAGGTTACGTTATAATTTTGACCTTCGTTTTTTTCTAATTTATAAATTCTCATAGAATATTATTTACAAGTTACTTTACATTCGATATAGTACGAGTACTATGAGTATAATATTGATTAAATTAAGAGTATTTTTTATCATTTCGATTAATATCCCGGTAGTGTCTTCGCATTCATTTGAGCAATACGTACCAAAATTTAAGTTTTTGAACATGAGAGCTTAAGCAGTGATATGGTTCAAATATCACATGAAATTCAGAGACTGCTTTTCTACTTGTCGGTCAGTTGTAAATATTGATAACAGCATAAAGATAATCTTCGTGATGGGGCGGGGACGTGTAGCTTGGATAGGCGCATGCAGTTATTAAAGGTCCAGAAAGTTAAACACCAACACTCCTATACTCTATAAATATACCACGAATCAAAGATTTTAATGTAAGAAAGAAGGTGAAGTCCATTTAGTAAGAACTTAAATGTGACGTGCTATTAGATGTTCTAGAAGTAGTGACCACAAACCTTTTAAGGATGGGCGCATAGGACAGGAAGCATGCAGTTATTTACATGTAATGTTACAGCTTGCGGCACTAAACAGTTTAAAGGCTTAAAAGAGATAAATAATCTTTAAAGTCTTTAAACCCTCTACCTTAAACCTTCTTTATTATGAAATCTAAGTAAGAAAGCGTTTACGTATGAACCATAACAATGCCGGCCACACCTCTACAATGAAGTTTACTACATACACGATGGTGATGGTTAATTTGGTATGATATATACACGATTGATATCGATTATAAATCGATACCAGTAAAAACTAACAACACTAGCTAACAAACACAAGTATACTCTAAACATCAATTCCCTTTGAGATTATCTAAAAGTTAAAGACGTCTTTCCCTCAGCGGCGACTTTTATATATATCCTTAAAGAAGATTTATGCCCTATTACCGTTAAACAATTTATCTATACTTATCACATCCAATTGCACGATTTATTTACTGCAACCGATTATGTAAACATTCGAATCGGTTCCTGAGACTTCATTCCCAGTAAATATTTCATCAATTCATGTTCCGCTTACGACGAACTATGTACATTCCGAAGACAGAGTCGTGCCCTTAAAACGTAAGACTAGATTTTACTAAAGAATTAGATAGATTTGAGATTATATTTTAGTGATGTACGTTCGTTATCTAACAGACTTCTATGATTCACGTCCAAACACATATTGAATACTGATAAGTCCCAATAATAATACAAAAAATGTCAAATTTTATCCATAAGCGTGTTTGATGCGACACGAAACACAGACGTCAGAGTGTGAAAATAAAATGGTAAAACATAAAGTGTGACTATAAATATGGTTAAAAATATAAATAAAAGGAGATACATAACAAAGTGCAGAAATGAGAAGGTAACAGGTAATATAATACCAAAGACCAGCAATTCTTATCATATCACATCAGCACTTCAGGCGGTTCGAAACAGTCACCGGATCGTGGTGCCGACCAATGTATTTACACAACACAATTACTTCCGCAACAGTTGCACGATACACTACACTTAACGAATGTGTCAGGCTGAATAGTCTCAGCAGTCTAATGCCTGGTGTAATTGTTAGACATTCGCACGGGCCGCCAATGCGGCTTCCAATCGTGCTGCGGCTGCCAATATCAAAAGTCCTCTAATAGTACGGCGTCCCTGGGCACTAGGCCCTTTTGGTCGCCGCGGCAGCATAGTAAGTAATGTTGATCCACCTCGAGAATAAGACGGAGACGTTCACCTTCGTTGAACGCCAAGTGGCCAGAGTCCGACGGGAGCCGGTGCCAGAGAGTTCTCACGTACCTGAAAAAGAAATCATGTCGATAGTTATGTTGAGCGATCGAGGAGAAGGGTTTTTAAAAACGAATGCTTGGGACTGCAGTCCCAAGTCAAGATGTTAAGTTAATAAAAACTGAGAAAGAACTGACTTTATTTAGCAATACAAGCTTCTTATATATTAATCTTATACAATGGGTCCTCATGGCTAGCTTATCAACTATATGTGATTAATGGATCCGTTATCCGAGTGTAAGGAATTCCTATTTCATTCTATCAGTAATTGTTTCCTTTGTTTATTGTTGGTCTTTCTCTTATGACAATGTAACTCGATTCAAATTGAAAATTTCAGTATTTTAATCAAATGTCAATCAAATCAAATTTTTAACAATTTTTCTTGTGATCATAACTATTATCTAGGTCTATTATATTAATATACATATTTATCGCATTTTTATTTAATTAAGAATAATTATGTTCGTGATAGCTAAGAAGCTAGCTTTGTAAAGCGATCTTACGCCTGTCTCAAAGGGAAGCAGGATCAATCCGTGAAGAGCTGAGTTTCCCATGAAAGGGAACATTAGGAGGAAAACTTGAGTCCCAGCAGTGGACATTAATAATTGTTTATTATTAATTAGTTAATTTAAAAAACAATAACCTTAGACAAAAGCCATTATTAAATCATGTTTGCGAAATCATTAAGATATTATTTACTACTTTAATGATAGCGTCGTATTCAAATAATTACACACTATCACGTGTAGTAAATGACTACTATTTACTAGTAAATACCTCATTTATAATTTATATAAGAAACTTTCATTAGTTAACTGCTGCAAATTGGTTTCTACGACATTAGGAATTATATAGGTATGTACCATATACATAAGTGACACGTGTTAATGTTTATGACGAAGGTATATTTTATTATTTATATTATAACATTCGTGAAGAGTGTATTTTAATATTTCGATATTTATTTGCTGCCTTTTTTTGTTACTAAGGGGCAAAACATTACCATGTATGTGTAATGGTTAAGCCTGCCCTTATCGCAAGCTAATACAATGTGACGCTAGTTAGGTTGATTTTTAATTTGACTTCAGAAATAGAACTATGGAAACATTTTGGTTTGAAGGGCGCTGTTGGTGATAAAATAATTGGGTAACGGGAATTAACATCCTATACCCATACGATGGAGTCACATTGTGCAAAGCACATCATCTCAACTAGCGCCACGTTATTAATGTTAGGCGTATTATTTACCACCAAATGAACCACCTGCTCATCCCATGTATTACTTTTTTTATATATTTATTCCGATATTTAATGCGGTCCATGTTTATTTAATATCTTCATTATGTTTTATACCTAACAAATCTTTAGTTATATAATCTAGTCTATAAATTTAAAGGATTAAAACCATTCCACGAGTTTTTCGTTTAATTTAAAATAAAAATAGCTAAAAATGCTTTTATAACACTATATATCTGTTTTAGTCCGCAACAAACGAAACAGAGATTAGCCGGAACAAACACAGGCAAATATTTATTAATACACCTGTATAAAAGAAAGACATCGTTTGAGGAATACACTTTAATAAAGCTTTTATGCGTTATTTAAATAAATGTACATGTGGTCTCTGTTGCCGGAGACCATTTGAATGGATAGGTATCACCGCAGCTCATATTTTTGCCACCAAACAGTAACGTGCAAAAATGTATTTGTTTGGGTTTTTTTTTACGTAGGTACAGGTTAATGCGTGACCACGATTCCACCTGGTGTTAAGTGAAGATGTGGTCGATGAAGGTAAAGCGCATTAACCTAGCAAATGCCTATTCACTCTTTTTTTGAAGACGCCCACATCGTAATTGGACGGGAACACTGACGCCGTCAAGTTGTTCCATTCCTTAGCTGTGCTAAGAACGAAACGAAAGCTGTACAAAAATATGGTTACTTGGTTTTGGCGGGTGTGGAGTGTGCGCGTGCTGCTGATGATGAAGCAGCGCGACGAGGGGCTGCGACGCCGGCAGGAGGGGCTGGCCTCCCGTACGGCAGAGAGGACGGCCGCGGCGCCGCGCCAGCGTGCCACCCACCGCTATCCACGCGCGATGTCCTGATACAGTTGTGAAGATCTTAAAATCTTTTTGTAACTTGAATTAATTTTATTTGTTGCTAGCATCAAATCTAGAACATTTAATGACTTTTGTGTAAGAACACATTTGTAAAAAAAATTAATACATAGCAATTTTGCGAAGAAAATATTCACTATAATTATGATTAATTTTAATGTGTTGTTAAATAAAATTATTTAAGTTGCTATTGTCCTTCCTAAGTAATGCACAATTTACAATTTTGTTATAACAGTCTCGTCTTTTTATTACAATTTTCCACCAAGTCTATTTAATGTTCTTCAGTAAGCTTAAATATTAATTGCATTCACCTCATATTGCCTGATTAAAAAGGTAAAACGAGATCTGAATACAAAAGTTTATGAAGGCCTTAATATTGTTAATACATAAAAAGCTAACTTCATATTCTCACAGATGGAACTCGAAGCTTTTGCTCACAAGGAGGGAGTCAAGGCCATTGATCCAACACATTTTCAATTGCGAGTGGAATTGACATGTTTTCCTTCACCAGAAACTCAGGCTCAGTGGGTATTGGGTAGTGAATGCAAAAGCGACCCTACCTTGCCCCAACAACGCGGAGGCGGGCTCACGGGGGGGTTTTTAGTGGGTG
>DWLS01000679.1:0-27638 GCA_018246255.1 Pachliopta kotzebuea
CGTTACTTAGTCTATTTCTCTTTACTATCCCTCAACATATGTCTCGTCCAACGCCATTTAAGCGGTCTATAGGCTGTGTACTTAAAAAAAATATCTCTATATCACAAACTTTCTTTCAAATTAGAGCTTTGGAGAAATATTTGACCGATCTCCTTGTACAACAAATAACTCAAGACATTCATTTGCCAAATTTAACTTCCACCTTTTTATACATCTGCAACATAACCGAGACATCAAACGTAGTGGCTGATGATTATTAAAGGCGATCACTTACCAATTTATCGTTACTTACCAACTTAACCGTTGACGGTTTGGAAATTCTTGATCAATTATATTTTTTTAAAGAGTATACATTCTGAAAATACCAAAAAATAGTATCATACATTTTAAATATTCTAATTATTAAAAGTTTTTTTATTGACCTACCAATTTTTATAACTTTGTTAAGAAAAATCGTATAAAATTAACTAGAAAGTATGTTGTCAAAGGCTTGTTACTCTTGTCGTCATAATCTTAGTAGGATCTTTTAATCATCATGAGGTACCTTCATCAAACTGAAGTTTGGCGGTCAGAAAGGGATAACTATTCGGATCTTTAGCTATTCTTTCTAGTTGATAGTATTTAAAACCATAAATACGCCACGACGGTACTTTTACTGTTATGTTTATTAGGTAGTAGTATAATAATAGATATTTGCGAAAAATACCTTACCTGTATAACTCTATTGTTTACTAGCTAAATATTTTAAGGTAGATCTAACACGTTCATATAAATTCGTTCTTGATACAAAACTTGTTAGTACAACAAACTCATTTGAAAATCTTTAAAGAGAATAAAGGTAAATGGTTCGTCGTAATTCTAACGTGTTATATTATGTTATTTCGAAAACTTTTCTTAACTTACTTCGCTTATAATTCTGATATTTTACAAGCTCTCTAAATATATCAAAGAAAATTCGTACATAATTTATACAAAGAAGTCCCCATTACACGACAAAACGGATGTCCTTAATAATTTCTTAGCGAGTAGGGTGAAGGAAGGTTTTACGTAAAATCAAAAGTTCATTTCAGATTTCAATTACCTATTCGTTGGATGCGTGTGCTGCATGCGGGGGTTCTCTAGGAAATGAAATAACGCTTAAATGTGATTTATAGCAGAAAATATTATTCTATTATAAATAAGACTTTGTTTTCCTGAATTAATTTGAACGCATGGTTTGCTTTTCGCGTTATTTATTGTCAAAACTTGTGCCTTCACGTCTTTTAACGATACGTGGTGTTAGGTCGCGTATTAATGTCAATTATTTCAATAATGGTCTATTGTTAATCATTAGTGTACAATTACTGGGAACAAAAAGACTACATAGTTAATAAAATTACACATACTTATCATCATGTATTTTTCACCAAATTTAACTTTTATATTAAGTTATTGAACGGCGTATTTATTATCGTGAATAAAGTTGAAGGGTTACCCAAATATTGATGAATAGATTATCATATTAGTTTCGCAGAAATAACATCAGATTATAACATATTAATGTGTTATTAAAGATTTGTTGTGTACAGGATTAAACAGCTTCTTTATTATAATGATAACGTCAAAAAGGATTAGTTATAACTAACTGATGAGTGATACCAACCATAAATTATTGTTAAATAAGGCGAAAGGATTAGAATTTTTGAGTTGGTAAATTGTTTACTCGATTTACGTACCGTTACTCCTAAAGGTCTTAAAACTTTTGAAGTTCCTCAACTTAAACTTAACTTAATCACGGTGTATTATTCGGAAGCAGCGGAGGCCTCCAAATGGCTGCATAACAAATTCCCTCTCCACCAAAAAGGAGCGTCCGAACAAAAACGGAACAGGAAAGTTGGGCGTTACCAAGGGGCACTCCCGTGAATTTATATCGCACGAAAACAAGAAAACAAAAGTGGAGTCGCGCCAAAGGTACATTATCTTAACAAAGTACAGCAATTAGGTACACGTTCCACATCTGACTATAATAATTTAAATATGATAAAACAAAGTGAGACGCCGAGCCGAAGAATAAGCCAGGGCCCGCTTATTTATAAATTCTTGTCTTCCTAAGACGGTTACCCCAAGACGGAGGGCCGCGAGGGCAACCCTTCCTCCAGTTAATGCAATAAAAGGGGCACTCATATAAGTATCGCCGCTTACGTGAGCAGTGATAAGGGCTAATCCTCTACTCTTAGTAAATGCACATTTTACTCTTATAACATCTTTTAATCTGTTGATACGTATTCTTTTACATTGTATATTTCTGGTTCAATTTTAAACTTTCAAAAAAACTGTAACACTGTCGTTAAAAAGATTATTTCGTTTTCAGAAACTGGTAGAGATAACTTTCTGTCATTATATTATTCAAGTTGTTCATAATGTTTAGATTCTTACTGCAAAGATATAATTATTAATACGTTAAAACATTGTTTTTTCACCATATACCTATTGACCTATAATACTTGTTTTTATGTAAAAGTAACAATAAAAATAGAAATATTACAAATACTATCAAGTTATGTCTATTCTACTCTTGGATTTATGTTCTTTAGAGCATTCCAGTGAACAGAGTAACCTCACAAGTCATTAATATTAATCTTCTTTCAAATGATACTTTGAGATTTTATAACGTGTGATCTATTGTTATTTAAATGCTATAATATTTACTTTTACATCGTAGATATTAGAGATTCAAAGATTATGTTTAAGGTATTCGATAACTCTTCCAGACCGCGTCTTTAATACTTTAATATCCAGTTACTAAAGCCACTAAATATAGCTCTTTAACAAAAACAGACGAGTTAAGGATCGATAGGCCACAATCCTCAGAGCGTGGGCCGGGGCCCGTCTCAATACTATAAAATTACAGATCAAAACTCTATCGACCCGGTGGCCTTTATTCAAAGCCAACGGAGCGCACTATCAAAGAAAGTCTACTTAGGAGTTAGCGTCTTAGGGTCGGCCAAGTTTGTTGGCAAGGGTTACGAGATGCGGGTAGGGTGTGGGTGGTACGTTTTTGAATGTAAATAGTGGTGCGTGGGTCTCGTATGAATTAAATTTAAGTAATTAATGGGAGCCGGTGCGCGGGTGCGATGCGGACGGTAGCTTTGCGCCGTTTCGATTATAGCAAGCGGCTATTTAATTGCAGCCGTTACATTGAACTGGACTTATTAAGCTGGAAGACAACATACATATATATAAATTATTACAAACACAACTGTAAATAATTAAACATTTATAATATTTATTTATACTTCTTTTATATAAACAAAATAAGAAAGATACTGTAAACAAGAAGGCGGAGACAGTGCCACAAGGCATTCTCTGCCAATCAACTTTTAGATGTGAGAAAAATACAGATTAGTAATAATCAATCATGGATATAGATAAAAACTAAATAAAAATCTCATATTTAATATAAAACAAATACATATATATATATACATTTAAATGTATACACTCATGTAGTATAACAATATTTACAACTATATATAACGTTTATATCTTATTTATCTGTGGATTTCTGTGTGGGGAAATTATGCATAATTTTCAAGTTTTTGTATCACTAAACATAAATTGGAGATTTAGAAATATTAGTTGTACGAAAATATATGTATGAACTATAAGACAAGCACATAAAAGTGAATTTAAGTTTTGATTTACTTACTGAAGTAATGAAATGAGTAATATTGACCTTAATTTAAATTTTGATTACAATATTTATTCGTGCTATTGTTTCCCGTTGCATGTAATAACACATTTGGCCTCAAGGGGCCGTGTGGGTCATTAATTAATTATATTAGGTCTAAGAGTGCGGCGAGGGGTTAGGAGCTAACAGCTGAAGAAAGGGAGGCCATATTTTAAGATGTCGCCGTCATCTGGTAGCTGAGGAATGTGTGGTGTGGGTCAGGCGGCCCTAATTATTTATTACTAGCTTTTGCAGGAGAGTTTACGTGTGAGATTGTTCATGTTAGCACTGCGATAATGTTATTTCCATTAACATTAATGAAGACCTTAGAGCTATTGGATAGACTTTTATATAAACCTAAACAGGTTTTTTTTACATAGGTGCAGGTTAATGCTTGACCACGATCCCACCTGGTGTTAAGTGAAGATGTGATCGATAATGGTAAAACGCATTAACCTAGCAAATGCCTATTCACTCTTTTTTTGAAGACGCCCACATCGTAATTGGACGGGAACACTGACGCCGGCAAGTTGTTCCATTCCTTAGCTGTCCTTTTTAAAAAGGAAGAGCCAAATCTGTTACTGCGTAAACTTAGCTAAGACAAGTTCTTGATCACCAAAAAGCCTCTTGGCTCGCCTCTTCACCGAGTCTAGTGCTGCAAGATGGGTTTTCGCAGCACCCGCCCAGATATGACAACAGTACTCCGCACACGACCGGACCGACCGGTAAAACTATAATAGGTATATGAACAGTTACTTCAAACGATTGTATACTAGAATAGTTTATATATTTATCGAATAGCTTTTAACGACGAGACTAAAAAGGCGTTTAACTGATGGTAAGTGATACTTTTGCTCATAAGAACATGGGACTGGTTAAGATTGTAGACACAGCACCAGATTGAACTTCTCGCCTTGAAACCTAAGATATCAAGTCTCATTATCCCAGTAATTTCACTAGCGTACAGCGCCCCTCAGACCGGAACACGATAATGTTTGCATATTACTATCTGGCGGAAGAAATAGGACCTGCGGTGGTATTTACCTAGACAGTATCTCGGGCAGATACCTAACATCTCTAAAGTTTCCTGCTATCTAGCAGTTTGTGATTACGAAATCCCGGATTTGATGACAGTGTCACTTCTCATTTAATTTAATAGCTTCAAATCCGTCGCGCTACTTTTCACCTACATAATGTAGATTTATACCAATGTTACTATAAACATTGTTAATTAAATAGAATACTTCGATGAATGAAAATTCAGGGAAGTTTTTGTGTAGAAATGAGGCAGTTTAAATAAAATATTATATGTAGTAAATATATATATATATTTAAAGATAGAGACAAGGATTGCAACGCTCAAATTACCGAGTATAGTGAACAACTTAGAACGCCCTGAGCAAGCTGATGCCTCTGCACAATGTTGGTACATTTCGTAAATAAATACCAGAGATTTGTTCTTTAAGCTAAAGTGATAGAGATCGCTTTTGCTTGAAGTAATTCTTAGTACAATAGTCGTTTACCGTACATCTATCGGACGGTAACACGATCAAAGCGATCCGAGCCTCTAATCGACGAAATACGTCGAACTCTTGGGTAAAAGCCGCTTCATATTCTCAGAGATTACGAAATACTATTGGCTAAAATGGAAAACTAGATATAATATATATAATACTTTTAGGTATTACACATACTTGTATACGACATTACTGTACTAGTAAACGCAGTGCTGGAAGTCCCCTTCAAAATGGACCGACGATCTGGTGAAAGTGCGAAAAACTTCCGGAAGCAGAGAGCCCAGGACCAATCATCGGAGTATACATCTTAGAAAAAGCCAACAGTAGGCATTTATCGACTGGTGATGATGATGATGCAACGTTACACAATAATTGTTATTTGTGTATTATGCATAAATTACAAATTACAAACAGCAGTTGAAAGACTGAATTCCAGCAACAGCTGGAACAAACTTTTTGTTTTTGATTTACATGATGGAAATGCATTAAATTGCATACCCCGCGCCCCTGGGGCGGAGCGCACGGTTATGTGGGGCTCTCCTTGCCTGAAGGGCATAGGCCTACCCACTAAAACCATCATGGTGTCTTTTCTCGTACTTCAGTGATCGGGACACGGGAATCGGGAGTCGTCCGCGTCCCGACCAGTGTAGCCGATGAGCCCCTCCCCCCTCAGCAAGTCTGCCTGCTTCCTATCCCCCCGCCGATCCCGCACGAGCTGGAACAAACCTGACCCAACTCATGATCAAGACCTCATTAGTACGATCTAGAGCAATACTATTTGAAGAACCCCCAACCAGCGACAAGCTGTTTCTCTTGTAAGACATCCGTCTTTTTTATCAAGGCAAGCGACTGGTTGTCAAGTTATTTGTGACAGTTATGATCAGTGCTTAAATAAATAAATTCCATTCTTCCTCAACAACGTTTTATGTGAAAAGGCACAATAACCCTTTAAATATTCAAAGAACAGGTCAGAGTCGGCGTAGGTCTCTTGAGTCGGAACCACCCCCCTCTTGGACATAGTCGGGGTTAACCCGCGAGCGCTCACGCGTGTCTAATTTCCGATTTGTCAACCTGAAGGGTTGACTGATTAGCATCTGACTTGTCAAAATGTATCAACCTTTGTTCCCGACGTCTATTCCACAGTTGACATCCGCCTTACATAATTACCGTTTCAAGTGAAATAAATTCCTTGTTCGATGATGAGGGGGTGGGGAGAGAGGGGTGAGAGGGGAGTGAAAAAGTTCAAAAGTTAACTGTGACACTTTCTGGTTCATGTGTAAAAATAATACATTTACATAAAATAATGAACCACAGAAAACACAGTAAGTATCAAAGAAAATTGACAGTTGCGATATGATGAAACACTTTTTTTAATTTTGAGTTTTAGTAAATATTTTTTTTTCAATACCAACTTGTGATTATTATTTAACAAAATAATCATCAATCAATAAATTACTCTATAGTCCTTTATACATAATCTGACTCTTAATGGATATAACATATTACAAATGATCAAACGATTAGTATTTTAAAAAACATAACAAATAAGGCAAAGGTCAACCGCGGATACCCGACAATTATTGCTTCATAACACATCTTAATTTTATTTATGTAATATTATTTAAAACAAAACAATAATAAATATGTCCACTTTATTATTTAATTTATTTAGTTTCTTAATAAAAAACTCGTAATAATCAAGAGAGCTTCCAAACTAAGCGCTGGATATTCCGACACGTCCAAATGAAATAATTCAGTAGAGGTGGGAGAGGCGCGACCTCGGCGGCCTCTCCTCACACGTAAGCCCTGGCGACACTCACATGACACCTCATGAATGTCTCATCAATCATCCCGACCATCATCTTCTCTTCGTCATTATAACTGTTTCATATTCTTTACGCATTATATTAAAAAAAAAACTACTTTATTGTAGCCCAGTGCATCATCTTCAACGGATGCTCATTGAAAAGCTGGTTGAGACGGTATATATGGTACAACACCACATTGCGCTCATCGCCTTGAGACATGTGTTAAGTCTCATTCACTGGAGCTAGGTACTGTTTAAATAAATCTCCGGGACAGGCTCTTTTATTATAGCGTGAAAGAGGCTGCGGTTCTGTTTCGTATGGAAATCCCGTGACCTCTTCAAATACAGAGGATGACCACCGGGGAGATTTTAAGAGTAAAAACTTCCACATAATCTTGACTTCCTCCAAGAAAGCAAAGCATTTCTCGAAGATTTCCTGGCTCGGGAAAAAAATGCGTTAAGTATCGTTACCCCTGTTATCTCATTAGCATTATCCTCCAGCGCCCTTCCAACCGGAACACAGTATTGTTTGTCGGCTGCAATAGGAGCTGCGGTTGTACCTATCTAGATCTTCTCTGTTAACTGAGAACTACCACCAGTAAATAATCCAGTTTAAAAAAAGCTAGCTATTACTAAAAAGATGTGTTGATGAGTTCTTCTTTCTATCACAGAATTTTCTTTACTTCATTATCACTATGTATTAAGTAATTAAAAATCAAAAACAATAGTACTTGCACAGATATATCTGTGTGATGACTTTATAAAGAAATAAAACTTTCACTGGTGGTGGTAGGTTTCTGTTGGCGGATATCCTCTTAATAGTTACCACCGGAGCAGCCATTTCTACTATTTTACATTACTGTGTTACCATTTATAGCTAATAAAATTACTGGAGTAATCATAATTATATTCATGTATTATAATGGCGATGAGCATAATGTAGCGTAGTGTTTAATGCTCTAACTAGTGCAATGTTAACGGCGGATGAATCACTCACTACTGAGTGATCTTCTGCTTGTTCTTAAATCCACCGTAAGATTTGTATGTATTTATTTTATTTTGTCTGTGGTAGTACAAAGAGCTGTACTGTTGGAGATTTCTAATAGCTTTAAAGTATTTATGACAAATGAAGGTTTGAATTTTAAATTGTCCGGTGGTGGTGGTGGTGGTGGTGGCGGCGACTGGCGACGTATCGGCTGTCACATTACCGCTCCCCGGCGCTGCTGCTGTTATTATCAAACTTTTTGAAGGGTCTCCGGTCGCCGGCGCGACGCCAGCGACCACGCGCGGATGAAGACTACGTTAGGTTGGAGACGGCTTCTTTAATATGTTATTTTTAAATCATGTCTAACTTCAGTTACCTATTATTTCTTCAATGCATTATAAGGTAAAGCGAAGCATAAAGAAATCCATCTGTCTTGGCTTTAGCTATGCTACGTTCAACTGTACCATTCTACTAGTGGCAGGGTTCTCTTTCCGAAGACTATCTGGGTAAAACCACAGGTGCTATTTCTATCGCCAAAAAGCAGTGGGGATACATTATAATATTCCGGATTGAAGTGCATCAGTAGTTAGGAGAATTACTGAGGTGACGAGACTCAAGACCTTAGGGCTCAAGGCAACGAGCGCAATGTGGCGGTATATATACCATGATAACTAGCACCACGTTGTTACGGACAATCGTATTACTTACCATCAGGGGAAGTCTTGCTCATCTTGTCGTTTCGTGGAATAAATAAAAACAGTTAAATTTTGTATTTTATATCCTATAACGTAAACTAGTATTTTGAATGTTCAAACAACTAGAAGAAGGCTAGAAGCTGTGGTAACCTATTCATTTGAACGCCGGGCTTCCACTTCGCAGGTACCGGGTTGGAATCTGGCCTGGACTAATAAATTTTTCAATTTATGTGCAGTTGATATAACACCAACTAATATCACGTGCTTTAAGCCATGTATCAAATCGTGTGGCAGTAAATAATTAAAAAAGAACTGGGAGACGGCTTAAATCCCCCCAATATTGGGGGAGGCCTATGTCCAGCAGAGGACGGTAATCTGCTGATAAAGAAACAAATCTAAAATTAGCAATTGTAATTATTAAAAATTTTTAGATGATTTTTAAGGGTTTGGGAAAATTTTTCCTTTACAAAAAATCCTCTTTCATAGTTTTTTATCCCGTAGGCACAACGTCCAGGAGGCGCATATGGTAATTCCTTATACCAATAGGAAATAGAGGCGGTCAGTCGCAATAATCCATCACGGGCCTCGGTTATTTGTTTGTCCCAAGCGGACATGTTTTATGTCATTTTACGTATTCCTTACAGCTCCTGATAAATATTTGTTTTGCTCTAGTTTGGACATGTCCAGAAATTGAATATCCGGTATGAATGAGGGTTACTCGTTGCGTGATTGGCATGAGTCAAGAGCGAAGGTCGCGTCCTTTCCTTTCCTCTTACATTTTGTTTTTCAGCCCTTATAACTAGAAAAGTTTTAATATTACTAGATACAAATTAAATCATAACCAAGTAAGAATAACAATCTGATATTGTTATTAGTGTATTAATTTTGATTTGAGGCAAAGAATAAAAAAACGTAATTACTTTGTAAACTATTTAATTACGAAGGCCGTGGTTTCTGAACAATTTTATAGAATTACATAACCCCTGTTCTTTCCCTATTGAAATATTAATAACTCATGTCTTGATTATTGATTTTTTATTATTGGTCAATTCAGATTTAAAAATTGCCCTTGTCTGTTAAAATTTAAAGGAGACATGTGAATAATTTCACTTGTTTATTAATTCGTTAAGATGTGAAACAGTGTTAGCTAACAAAAACTGTTCGCACTATTCTCCAGGGCGTTGACGTCATTACGCCCACGGAGCCGAGCTAAGGATCGCATGCATACAGAATGTGGCTTATCAGTTATGCATAATGTGGAGACCCCAAAGGTGGGCAAAATATTGCAGCACTGGAGTAGACACAGGCAACAAAGGTACAGGATGATTATTTTATTATAAAATAAATTTACCATTGCCTATCATATACATATTTAATATTTAGTAAATCAAAATTTTTAAAAACATTACTGAAAAATTATTAGCAACTATTTTAATGAAATGGAAACTATATTTAAACAAACGCGTGATACAATAATCGCAGATGTAATAAGTATCCAAGTTTTAAAGCCAGCATTGTAATAACAGATAAGTAAAATATTTATTATTAAAATAATTATATTTTATACGCTTATAATTGTCAGTCTTCATTGTAATCAAACATAGACAATAGAATTATGGTGTGTTCACTGTTCGAAGGAGTATAATGTATAATCCGTACTATGTCCAAGAAGAACCAAGCTAAATAACTTGATTAATCAGATTTATCTTCATCTTTAGGAGATAAGTACGATGTGATTTAGTACATACATCTTAACTAAAGTCTCATTGAAGTGTACCTTACCATCAGAAGAGTTGTATCGACATTATTTGGAACGACCCTTGCTATAGAATTTCAACCATTAAAATTCTCTAAAAACAACGAACATCAGTTACCAGGTCATCAGTAACAAAGATCAGTCACTAAACTCTGTCTGAAACGTTATTTTACAATCATACTATGATAGACAATATATATAGTCTTCAGTAATATTACAATTAAACTCTACTCCAATTAAAAATAATAGCTGAAGATCCAAATGGTTTTCTCTATCTGTCCGGCCATACTTTAATTTGAAGAAGCACCTCATGATGTTGAAGATGATGATGACTACAATACATAGATATATTTTAAGAAAATAGACATCATCTACGCTGTAAAAGAACTATCATCCTGTATGTGATGTCCTGTCGCCGTGATGGATTCTGTTCTCTGAATCTATTACAGTTTTTTATTTTTCGCCGCCCATGTCATGTTAACTCGGCTTTCCCATGAGATATATACACTTTTCTATCACTATATCTACATGTTATGGTCGTAGACATGCTTTAAAGTAAAAAAAAAAACATTTCATATATCCTTATTAATGTTGCTGAACATAGACCTCTCTAAATTTGGGAATGATTACCCCACTACTTTAGCATTTGGAAAGACGAGCAATGTAACTTGCTGCCTCTAGCACTTATCTATAAAAATGCTCTCTTTTAAGTAGTTGTGCTTAGCATGCCCTTTACGAAAGACCTAAGGTAAAACATTTGTTGCAATTATTCTATTTTTTTTTCGTATAAGACATACAAACCTTATAAATCAAAATTAAAAGATGTACATGTTACTATGTTGTCTGTGTTGAATTAATAATTTGTAGAATATAAATAATATAGCTTGTGACATAATGATCTATAGAAAATATCTGTAATATGTCTATTAGATCGGTTTCTCAGTCATTTTTGTAATAACCACAGCACACTGATAAGTTTAAGTTAAAATTTAAACACTCCTGCTTTTGTAGATATCGGATCGGTTTCCAATTAACAGTGTCTCAGCTGTGTCTCATTATATTTTTAATTTGGGGGTGGGAATCTCTCAAATTAAAGCGGGCGACGTCAAAGGACAAGCTCGGCTGCCATTAGAGCTAAATAATTAAAGAATTCGACCGTCTTCGCAGTCGTTAGGCGGAATTAAGAAACCGCTCTCTGTCGCTCAGTAATTTTGATTTAGCTACCGGAACTGTGAACTTGTTACAAAGTTTACAAGTGTAGTCACTTAAATACACCTGCGTTAGAGGTTCAAGTTAATAACAAAATTGATGCTAAAACTATTTTGCCAATTCTTACAAAAGATATAGGAAAAGGCTCTATTTCTTTTCCTTCAAATTTCACTTCACTATTAACAAATGAATTCGGATTATTGACTTTTCTAAAGTTTGTAAAATTTATTAAAACGAAGAAAGTTAAAATTTAAATGAATTTGTTTAATTGTTACACTTGTAGGTATATTAACATTAAAGTTTAGAACCGACTCACACGCATGAGACAATAGTTAACATAGTATAAAGTTCAAAGCTAAAAGCTTTTGTGGCAGCGTGGCGCGGACCCATCGCTTGCACTGCAGACAGCCTTCAATTGGCGAACTTTACGAATGTAAATTTCAATTTAGTCTAGACGTGTCAATGTAGAGCGTTTACTGGCTAACAGAACACTAACAGGATTCGTTACAACAATGTGTTGCTGTGTTATATATCCGTTGACAAAATACTGTCAAATTTCTGACAAATTTTCCAGACTGAAAGACGGTACACTTTCACATAGAGAAGTGGATCAAATTTTTCGTGCGTATTTTGAATCGAAGGTGATAAACACATTCATCAATAAACTGTTTTTAAATTATATAAAAAAAGTTACGAATTTAATAATGAGCATAAGTTAATATACAAACATATTTTTAAATTTGAACTCTTTTGTATGGTTTGGTATTCCCTATGTGCCAAAAAATATTATTGTAATTTTTAAATTCCTCGTGTTGGTTTAGGAAAGCAGAAAAAATTTATGTGTATGAATTGTATCATAAGTTAAATTATTCACTCATAGTTTTAATACCTACCATAACACCTCCCCAAAGGTTGGCTGGTGGAGAATGCCTGTTGGCATTAAGCTCGCCTTTTGTATAGTTTATTCTAAAGGTCTTACAATAAAGATTTAAAAAAAAAATATAGTTTGAATTTGAATCATTATGTTTCTGGAGAAAAACTTAAAACGTACCTTTATTAAAAATCTTACTATGTACTGAAATTCGCCTTAATCATTGTGTCAATTTCGTGTGTGTTAACAGATGATTGATGATTTAAATCAATTGGACGAATCGAACCTGCTGTTTTCAAAACGCTATATAAAAGCCGTTAAACTTATAGCAGTTTTGATTTGGTTAAATAATTTAACAGTAAAATTACATTCCTTTTGCTAAATTAATAATGTTTATACATATAATGAACAAATTTCTTAACGACAATCAAAGAAATTGAATTCTAGCTGCATACACTGGTCTGTATTGAAAATGAATATTTTTTTAAACCATTAATAATTATATTACCATAACCAAAAACATTCTAGACTACACTATAAAACTTTCCGCGGCGCAGAGGTGTCGTTGTTGCGATAATATTCAAATGGAATAAATCCAGAGTCCTGGGGTCTAGGAGACCCTGGGGAGTAATCCCAGCAGAGATGACCGCTCTAAAGGTACTCGACACTTAGATGAGCCCCTGCTGTAAAGCCAATACAAACAAACGGCAAACCAATGTAATTCCAAGGAGAAATTAATTTTGTTAAAAAAATCTTCTAGCTAACTTCGGATTTGATTAGACCTTAAATTTTAATTTGTGTTCATAGTATCACTTTTTATTGTTTATATTATGTATATTTATTATTTCGAAATACGACAATTTTATCAATGATGACTTCCAACAGTTAAAATTTTATGTAAACGACAGTTCGTTTACATCAAGTAATTGTAAGAAATTTTGACGGTCTGAAAGTTCGCGCGAAGAAAATCACAATTATACAAACGAAAACTTAAACCTTGTTTAATCATAAACTAAAGCGGAAATAATAGTTGATTTACTATTTTCAACTTTTACCTTCAACCTTATTTACTTTTTTTAACAAGAAGCTAAGCATTCAAATGTAAAATAAAATAAAGAAAGTATATATATATACACATAATTTCTAATTTATTTATAAAGTTTACTATCAATAGTTATGAATATAGTGAATAGTTATACATAATCATAGTTTAAAGAAGAAATGTTAAAAGATTTGTATAATATTGTATGGATATATAAACATGGATAATTTTGTTAGTTAATTAAGTGTTAGAAACGCTCGTTTGTATTTTCTAATGTTGCAGACAAATTGCGATTCTGTCCTGCGTCGAGCTGGTGGTGAAGGGGTAATGTTTACAGTTTAATGTAAGAATGCCACTTCGGTGCCGTGGGATCGTTAAGGGGATCATTTCTCGCCCGCAAGCTTTAAAATGTCTCTTTTCGCTTTTAATATCGGATGAGATTTGATTAAAACAGTATCTCATGTCTATGTTATTAAATATTAGATCTTTTGCCATTCATTACAGTTACAATGAGAAAAAGAAGACTGGTGGTTGTAATATATTTTTAACTGTTAGCATTCCGTTAATAATATTAATGATTCCTTTTGAGGTCATGAATCATATAATAGAACAATAACATAATGATTATGGCTGCTAGAAAGCGCTTGAACCATTGAGGTACTTAGTAATGAAACGCGATAAAATTTTGTTATGATTAAAAATATTGAGCGAATTGAGAACCTCGCTTTCTCGACGGTTAAAATGTTAACTCTTCCGCTATAAAAGTATGAAAGCGTCGCTATAAATGGGCAATAACAATTCTAGTTAATATTAATCGGTTTTCTTTCGCGACCCTTCCGGGAGGCTGAGGGCCGATTTGCTTTATTTCCCTTCTATTCGTCCCGTGGGGATAACTATGATATATTTATTATTACACTAAGACTATTCGAAGACACCCGCGAGATATATTAGATCGTCCCAGCACACATTTAACTTAATTATTTTGTCTCCATAAATTATTACATAAAGACAAAAAAAATTAAAAGTCAAAATTGCACTTACACCCAAAAATATCAAAATGTATAATAGATCCTCTTTATTCTAAACAAACATATTAAATATCAAAAAACAATGGCAAAATGAAAACTCCCCTTTTTTCTATTTTTAGTCTAGTTTAGCGATTTATAATAGATTTTTTTACCAAGAGAAATTAATTGATCTACGATAAGATCATTAGGATCTCTGTAGTAAATCATCAGTATAATTCTTCGCTCACTTTTCTTCTGTTTACTCAAATAATACATTATTAAATCATTAAGAAACTTTCTAACGACAAGTTACAAAAAAAGCAAAATGTTTACTTAAGCTTAAGCTATACCTCCTGCTCATAAAAATGTGTTGTTAGTTAGATATACTTTGGACCAAATTGTGCTCATCGCCTTTAGACATAAGGTATTCCCAGTAATTTTACTAATTACTTTACTAATGTTTGATTGCAGAAAAACATGCTGCGGCGGCGTACCTAAATTGTCATCAGTTACAGAAATTTAACTACATTGCAATAAATAATAACAACAACAAAAATTTAAACCGCATGTTTAAATAATGTCTACAACATGTACTACATCTAACTACAGACAAAACTTATATATCATTACAACTGGAATTAGTTTACATTTATGTCAACTAAGAATTGAAATTTTCTGTAATTATATTACAACCTAGTTCATCAAAATCAAAGTCAAAATTTTTGTTCAATGTAGGAACAAAAGTTCAATTATTGAACTTCAAAAATCTACCAGCTATTTACAAAGCAAAGACCTCGGACCTGAGAAGAATGGGCGCAAGAAACACACATTATTATCGCCCAAATAGTCATCAACACTATGACACGCTTTGCTAATTAAAATACATTTGAATTTATTTTTAAATTTGTGAAGTAGCTCATCATCATCATCATCAACAGCCTGCGGCAGTAGACTGCTGGTGGACATAGGCTTCTACCTGTGTACCTATTGTAGTTTAATTGTGTAAGTAGGTAGTGACTAATTGTGGAAACCTCATTTGGCTGGTTAAATTAGTTTGGGTATTTAAGTGTAAGGTTTACGGTTGCAAACGTAAATAATGAAAAAGTAAATAATGAAATGGATTTTTATAACAATTTATCATGCGAACATAATATGAGGCAGTACGGGTGTTGTGTTGCCAGGCGCGAGTTCGCACTTGAAATCAATAACGGGCCAAAATCAAAGTAAACGACAGTTACCCCGCTCGCTGGCGCTTCGTCCCCGCTGACAACCGAACTGCGTTCTAATCACCTCACGTCAAAAATGGATATGGTGAATTGAATTCGCGGGACCACTTTTTACTCTCGCTGCTGAGGGCAGGCAGGGGCCCGTTCAAATGGCCAGATCAACTCAATAAGGCAACCGTGCCGTGTTTACCCGGAACCCGCAAACTGCACGGGCGCTTTTTTTTATTTTATTTTACGTTTTGCGAAACGTTATTTACCCCGGTGTCGTAAAGGTATTGTGTACGTCGAACAATACGTAGGGGTATTTCGCGGTGCTCTTTTTACTTTATCCACTTTCATTTTTTTCCCTTGCGGATTTTTGCTCTTTTCCTCCGAGTGTCCGGGATACGCGTTATGCTCGTATTAATTACGATTTGAGAATTTGATACGACGGCTGTTAAAATATGCAATGTTGGATTAAAAGGTATTGATAGTATATCATCATCATATTATTTATCTTAAACTAAAGCACATTTCAAATTTCTACACAATACAAAATAGTAGACAGATTTATTTAATTACAAATCCAGTATCGTGGTTAAAAATTTATGAGACCAACTGTATATTAAATTACTAACAATGTGTATTGGTTTTATAAGTATTTCAACTAATCTAAACATTCATTATCATCAGCCGATACATGTCCACTGTTGGACATAGGCCTCTGCCAATATTAACGGGATTTGGGCTTTTTCCCTCCAAGCTGGCTCAATGTGGGGTGGCGAGGGTTTGGGGAATCTAAACGTTATCAAAATATAATTTATTTTTAATAAAAAGGATATACTGTGAAAAAAATATTTAAATATTTTATGATTTTTATATGTGTATTGTATTATATATACAACATAAAAGATTTTTAAACAAATACGGCGGTACTCTTTTTGTATAAACAATGAATGTGCCTAGTAACGCAACTAATGCTTTCAAAAAAATTATAATGACATTCTTAAGTATTTACTAAGAGTATAATGATTAGCGACATGACTTGCAACAAGATGAGAGGGTGCGTAAATCATTTTCTTCACCTATACGACTTACTGTTTTATGGTACATTTAACCTCTATTACGATTCGCAGGAAGCGTTTGAGTTTCATTTAGAACGTTTACCTTGCCATTATTTATAATACGATAGTTTATTTTTGTTATAATATAACTATATTATATTAGATTCTTGCAATAATTTAAAACAGTGGTCAAAGCTTTATGTTGTAAAGACAAATTTACTGTTCAATTTTCGTATGAAAGCTTTATTCGTCTACTGGTGTAAGCTGAAGCTCGGGGAGTATAATGTCACAAGTTATAATCTGCCATTTGACAATTGTCACGAACAATACCCGACTGGAAGAGAAAATTTTAATTAAACAGTAATAAACTATTTATTTACCATTATACACATTACTAGTGATCTTAATAACGATAAATGTCTGTATGATCCTACTATTGTCTTGCGTATGTAAATATTTAGTTATATTGTTCTAGTATCTAGTACAAATATTAAGTTTTATACGGTCACGAACCATTGTTCGAAAATACAAAAAAAATCTTAAAAATATTATAGTAACCAAAGATATAGTTGATTTTGTTTGATTGGTGTATCTTCCGAGGTAGGTACAGTCGCTCAAATATAGGTAAAAGCTTAGTCGACCGTTTTAGCTTCGGCTTTAATAATAAAGAAGCAATAAAGAGCTCCGTCCTTACCCGTTTTCAATAAACACCTTTATCGATTATTCAGCCCGTCGTCCATACTTACAGCTCCGGAGCTCCGCCATAGACAGAAAGTTGGCAAACTAATTCACGACACAGGCATAGCTTGCGCCGGGTGGATGTAGGTGGTCGCCTGGCGATAGCCGGTGGCCACGGGGGTGGGAGGACGGGGATGGGGGTGAGGGGCGTACCCTCGGCTGGGCGGCGCCGACCAATCGCCGCGTACCACCCACCGACCCCGCCCACCTCACCTGCGCCTCACCATTAAGCCTGCTTTCCTCATACTTTTTTCTCGCGGACCTCGTATCCGCTCGCTGGCGCCGTCTTTATTTTATTTTCTCCTTTATGCCTCCTTCCCGGCTCGCCTCCTATTTTACGCCCGCCGTAGGTAGCTGGAACCTTTTGTGAATACGAATGTTTAGCAGGTATGCCCGCTCGTTAGTTACGGGTTTATATGTATAGTAAATAAAGGTTCCTTGCGAGCGTCCGTGTAACGAAGTAAACCTCCTGCGTACTCGTTACCCAATCCCGCCTGACACGCGAACAGTTCCGTCACGGAGGACCTAATTAATAAAGTCTAAAGCGTTAAATATTTGCCAGTCGGCGCCGGTCGAAGTTTGCTTTACGAGCGCATGGGGGAAGGCGGCTGATAAACTTTTTAACTTCCGTATCGATCCGTAAAAAGTTCCCGACGAAAGTAATCTCGGCCAACCTTGGCTCACATTTTGTTTCAATGGCCCGCGGAAAGGCCTGCGTCGTATGCAAGTGTCCTCACCAGGGTGAACGATCCCCACATCGATGAACTTCAGCTGAACTTGGAAAAAACTTGTTGGAACTTCGGCGCCGCGTGATTAGAAAGACTTAGTTTTGAAGTGAGTCGGGAACAGGGTTTTTTTTTGAGTTTAGAAAGTGGGTGGCTCAGTTTATGATACGGGAGAAAGTCACCGCGGATCGATGAACTCGGCCCGGGTCAACTCCGCTGATCAAAGTTTGCAGGCTAATAACCAAATTTAATACGCGAGGGGAAGCCACTACACTTTGTCTGCCGAGTATTCGGGTATCTATGGCTATATTTAACATGATACAAAACCGTAATAGAGACATCAATATATTTGCATTAATATTATCAAGAACTATTTTTAACTTTATTCCGCATAGAGATGATGAGAAAATAACTTTATTGTAATGTAATAAAGTTTCATTGTTTATAATAATGAATATTTTTACTTGATTTCTACATTTAATTATTAATACAAGTTACAATTAGTAAACTAAAAAAATGTCTCTTATACTAATACCTTTAGCCATATAAGATAACATTAGAAACATGTTGAAACCAATACAAATTATTTTAATTTTTCGTTTGTGTTATAAATTAGGTTTTAGATATAATTTAAAATTAGAGCCGGAAGTCTGAATCACAATAGCTAGTTCATCATAATACATACAGAGAAAATGTAACAGTTTGTAAGCTTCAATGTTTCTTACCAGGTATGACACAGGAGTGTCTAAGAGAAGGGTGATTCTTTACTAACTTAGTTTACATCTCGGCTTACTACTAGGTGAAAGAAGTTAGTTTTGAATAATAATAGTGATTCACTTCTTTCTGACCATTTGTAGATAATCTGATCGGTACTGACGTCGCCGGAATAAAGAAATAAAGTACTTCGTAACTGCGTTTATGCGTCCGGTGCTCGTGCCTTATCGCGATTGACGGGGAGTCCCCGTACTATCGCTAATAAGCGATCTGCTGTAAACAACGCGGGATGCCTCTTGGACGGGAAGTGGTTGTGATATAAACGCATTATACATCTGACACAAGTTTACACAAGCAAATTGTTTTGAATACACAAATCGATTTTATACTGTAATTAAACTAGGACGAAATCAAAATTTTCTATAGTTATAAGAAAGCCTTTAAAACTTTTACGTAATCTTACTGCGATAACGACTAAAGCAAATTACAAATTTACTACCAATTAATAATAAAGAAATAAGCTGCAATTTTTGAAAAAAATATTTAAGCAATTTGAAATAAAATTTTCATGTAATTGTTTATTTTATTCGTTCAACCCCTCAAAATGAAGTGGTCCAGCATCGTGAGGAGTGTGTGCGAGATAAGAAAACTTGAGCACCGCGGCGTCAGCTGCCTTCGGCCCGTTTCATTAGATCCAAGATTACGTAGGCAGAATGTGTTCGGAGGTTATTGCTCTTGCGGCGACCAATCGTGTTTAAATGTCACAAACAATGTTATCATGTAACAATTCTCTAATGTTATCGACACTTTCATCTCAGCCTATTGCAGTCCACTGCTGAACGTAGGCCTCTCCAATAGATTTCCAGCGCGACCGGTCCATTGCCACTTACACTTATCGACACTTGCGACAGAAAAAAAATATTTTTCCTCTAATCCTCAACAGCAAAAGACTAATCCATGCGATACTAGTTTAACTAAAAATATATTGTACGTGAATTTGTTACTTATAACTTTTTAATTCTGTGTAATTATGTGATTAAAATGTCGTGTGGTCCTTCTAATGTGTGCTACATCTACTGGTAACTATACAGTAGGTCCCAAATTGTTACTTTGAATAAATTTCAATCAATTAGCAGGGCGAGATGCGCGGACCCGATAGTTTCATAACATAATACCTCGTCCGATCTCACTGAATATTCAATCGACATCTTTGATGTGTACATTTTGGAAATTCATGGATGTATTCTGCACAAGTTGGAACTTAATATTTACCATGAACCTGATTCTGGTTCTTGTAAAAACATTTCTTTAAACTCCCGCATACCATTTCTAATTTGATAATTATTTATATTGATAGGATTATACTGGTCGTGTGTTAGGCTGAAGACCGCCTAGGTAGATACCACCACAATTCTTAATTCTACGGTCAATAAGTAATGTGAAAACATTACTATGTTCCGGTTTGAAAGGTGCTGTATGCTAGTGTAATTACTGGGGTATTGAGACTTATTAAGACCTTCCGTTTAAAGACGACGAGCACAAAGTGGTGCTGTGTAAACCATCTTAAGGAGCGCATCATTGTTATTGGCAAGCATATCACTTACCATCGGGTGAACGCCTTGCTCTTCTCGACGTATAAAAAAAATAAAATCATTACAAATATAGGACTTCATACTATTAGTTAATACTTTTTATTTCCTTTGTACAATATAGATACGTTATATAATTTATAGTATAAATATTTGAGAGAATGTTCTTGGAATTACATAAGAATATTTTAAGTAAACATATTCGATATATTTCTATTAAAATCTGTAGTACCTTTAAAGTGTTTAATGGCACATTACCTACACTAAAGTTGTTTGTAGTTAGTAATACATCTAATCTCCGAGTAAATTTGCTAGTGCGGCTCGATAAATCAAAGGGATAGTGCTGAGGCATCGTTTCTTATTAACCATTGTCTCGAAATCGAGTGGGTATGGGTAATTAAACGTTCGGGACGATAACCATTATGGCCCGCCTCGGCTAGACCTCACGAGCAATATTGATCTAATAAATTATCCATACCTATATTACGGAGATTATCGAGAATAGGTTTTCGGGTTAAGTTTAAACCGTGCTTACTTAACATAAATAAACTTCTTATACCTATTATTGTTTTCAACACATCACATCAACATTAAGATGATTACTGTATTAATTTTTCTTAACAAAGTTTTTTGAAGTATGAGTATCACTACGTACTTGTATAATATGTATATATACTGAAACATTTTTTGTTTATTGAATATGCAATGAAAAATCTTAAATTTATTATGTATTGTATTATAATTACAGTAATTTAAACAACTTACTGTAATATTAAATATTAAAACTTTATCGATTTCAGTATAAATTATCTGGTTTCTTATTTTCTCTGATTGTTTTATTTATTTTGTATATTAATTGTCAATGTGGATCAAGAGTCCGAAATAAATGTTTATTATTGTTATTATATAGATATGTTTTCTTGAATATAACATATTAAATAGCAATGTCAGCAGTTGTACGGTTTACTGATAATTTTATTAGTCGATTAGGAATTACGAGAGTACATAGTCTTGCTCTTTTAATTATTGTTTACCAACATAAAAGTTTATAAGTGTTATTTTGGTTCATTATAAATAAATAAATATGTATTTCTAATTAATATTTTAACTATTTATCTATGAACTTAAAAATATTATCTTTACTTTAACTAATGGTAGGTCTCTATTGCCGAAGACAGTCTAGTTAGGTACCACCGCAGTTCCTATTGCAGCCGACAAACAGTACAGTGCAAACATTGTTGTATTCTCGTTTGAAAGGTGCTGTAAAGGGTAACGAGTCTTAGAGACCTCAAGGCGATGAGCGCAATGTGGTGATATGTATACCATCTTAAACCAAGCCACGTTGTTATGGGCAAGCGTATCACTTACCATCAGCAGTAAGGCCTCGCTCTTGTCGTCAAGTAAAATATTTGTAATTTTTATAAACGCTTACAGATAATACCGAGTATATATTCAATTCTTGTGTGCAAAAGCCGCATACCGCTGGAAATCCTGACTATAAAATGTTGTATGCGATAAAACTTACACATTCCTGGAGCCGGTATTCAGCTCCGCCCGCCCTCAGGAATCCGGAGCCGTCGTTTACAGCCGTTCGCGTCTTGAGGCTGATGTCTGGAGACACGCTCGGACATGTCCGGGTCTGCCCACATTACACGCGCTAATTGTTTTATGCAGATGCCTAGCGGTCGACTCTCCAGCGGGAGCCCGACGGACAAAATTTACGTCAAATACGTTACATTCTATACCAAAGATATATCTACACACATATAAAACCTCATCTGACCTTTTGATGTTTTCCTGTACCAATTATTTGAAATACATTACAAAATGTCATTATTAACAACACTCTTTTATTTACCGCATAACATAAATTTAGTTTCTCATTTAACAGTATTAAAAAAATAGAGAAATTTAGCAGTTCGTAAATAGTTTTACCTTTTCCGAGTTACCTTTTCGTGAAAAACAAAGGTTTACAAGCACACGGGTTCAGAACGCAATTTGTAACTACCATGTGGGTCTAACGGACCCAAATCAAACACAACCCCTTTGAGAGCGTATTGAGAATGCTAGAGACGGATTCCCGGGTAAAGCGATTATTTGAACTCATATATTACTTGCAAGCGCAACTTTATGTTTACATATACAACATATCTGCTTCGTGCTACAAAACGAAGCATTAATTGAACATTGTTTTGAGACTCTCGTATAACCGGGTTTTTTTATTTGAGGAGGCGAAGAGATCAGCGTGGCGTTCACCAGATGATAAATGATACACTTGCCTATAACAACGAAGCGCTGGTTACGATGATATACACAACAACAAATTGCGCTCGTCGCCTTCAGAGATGTTAAGTCTCATTACCTCATAAATTTAGTAAAATACAACGCCCTTCAAACCGGAACACAGTACTGTTTGCCGGCTGTAATAGGAGCTGCGGTCTCCGACATCAAAGACCGACCATCAGAAACAGTAGTTCAATATAATGTTTAAAATATTCAGAAGGTACTTCAATATAATGTCATGTTAGTATTATTATAAAAATTATTAAAAATGTATGAAAATATTAGAATTTATTCACTTGTGATCTCTTACGGTGAAGACTGTTGTGGTAAATACCATTGTGACTATTATTACTGTCTCTATTATTGGTGGAGCTATATCACATCAGTATTTTGAAGGACTCTATTAATACGAAATTGTTATTATAGATTAAAGACAAAAAGAAAAATGTATTGTTATATATTAGCTCACTATATAGCAAGGACATCACTTACCATCAGATGAACCAGACAATATTGTTTTTTTAAATAAAATAATGTATTTATAAGAAAGTAACATTTTTCGATTTTTTACATACAATATATAAACTACTTCAGTTTCTAAAACGATTATATTTAAAAAATGCTTAAGATTTAAGTAGTTACAATCGTCGTTATATGTTGGAGTAGTCTGTTACGTCGTGAGTGTTTAGGGGTGGGTGAGGAGTAAGTATCAAATATGACATATCTGGAACCGTCGCTACCGCAACACTGCCAGAACTTGGTCTGCGGCCAAAGCAGATGTGTTTTGTGTACATCGCAGTACAGCTAGTGTCCAAAGTTTTCCTCTTTCAAGGGAATGCTTCGGGCACGGCGCGCCTACTTCGCATTAAAATTACTAGCGGCCACGACATGATTATTTACTTTATCCGAGACAAACGTCCCATGTTGTGGGTAAGTAACTGGAGGCATTTTGGATTACATAATACACACAAATATTGACATGGAAATACATACGAATATATAAATTATAGAAACTAAAAAGATTTATATCGGATTGAGGACCAACGATTACATTTCCTCACTTCATATATAGGTGATAAATTCATATCTCAATCAAAATAAAAATAGCTACAATTAATCTATAATCGATTATATCCTCAGTCATTGGCTATACAATACGTTGGACGGTACGGTACATTCTCCCCACCACACATTCATTCAATCATTCACTTGCAGCGGAATGTGACGCATTGAAATTCAGCGACGCCACAACCCCATTCAATTTTCAATAGCAAACATTTGTCCGCTACGAAGTTCCACTTCAGAATCAAATTTAAAAATATGGATATATTTATGTAGATTGGACCCTCGGACTCGTGGCGTTGACAAGTGTAAAGTGGATCGCCTAAGGCAAGTTTCGTATTGTGTGCTATGAATCCATTCTTTATTTCACATACTTTTGTAAACTGAAAAAACTCAGCATTTCATTTTTAAGATAAATGACTCACCTGTTTTATGATTTACTTAACAATTCTGACGTATGAAAAAACAGTAACTTTTTTCATCATCATTTTAGCTTAATAAAGTTCACCGATGTATGACATAGATCTCTCTAAGATTGCCACAATTGAGGGTTGTATACGAGTTAGAGAGTGCAGTGGTCAAAGAAAAAAGGCAGCACTTTCTTCACTTCTTTCCTTATAACAATGATAAATATATATATACAATTCATATACTTATGTTAAAAAGAAAAGGAGTCAACACTTTTGTTCATATTGATATTATTTTCATTTACAAAATTTTCCTTGTGCTGTCATCATCATGTCTTTTGCAATGTAATTCGTATTAAAATTTAATTTTTTTTATTTCTTCTTCAACTGTAACGTTCTTTAAGTTAAACTAAAGTGAGAGAATGAAAAAACCAATTTTTTTCTTGATAAAAATATTTTAAAAATACAACAGTATTTTTCTTGTTGTAGTAAGAATATGGTATATCGAGTACCTCAAGCAGAGTGTAAGAACTTTTTCTAAATCGCAAACTCCCCGCTAAGAAAGGACCAATGATTCGAATTTACGCTTTATGCAGTGGAAAATGAAAAATTTATCGGCGTCCAGTTCCTGTCTCGCTACATTTTTACGTCTTCGGAAAAGAGTCTTGATTTTTTATAGTTACTGCGGCGCGTTTGCATAATTTGCTATTCTTTCTTATCTCACAATAGAGATATTTGCTTGTTACACGGCTTTATTGCGTTAAAAAATTTATTGCATAACATTTGTTATACGTTTTTGAGAATTTGCACCATCTATTCATTGACGTTCATTAAGAATGTTATTAAATAGTGTAAAGTTTTGAAATTACTCTAAATTTAGAAATATTGTTAAACAATTAATATATAAACAAAACGTAAAACACATACGATAAATATATTTCTCCGTTGTGAAGACAGATGGTACGGCAGAACACGTAGGACGCATGGGCGTTCGCTTCAACCCTTCTTGGATAATATCTTTAAAAGTTAGGCAGACCCCGCATCCTTCGACATCCCAAGGGGAGCAGCCAACGTGCTCTTTAAATTTTGCTTGCAATCAAATATTATTAATACGAAACTCTCTGCGGTAGAATTAAAGATATTTAGACTTAAAATAAACTGAACAGTTACCTATAAAACTCTTAGACCTTACAAGGGATGTTAAGTTACTATATAGTAATGAAAGAGCAGGTGTCGAACAAGCAGATTACCTTAGTCAATGATATGCTAGGTGATATCGTAAAACTATATGAACTTTAAGGGGAAGACTTTCTACCAAACGTTTTTATTAATAATGAACCTGATATAGCATAAGTAAATGCACAGAAGATATTCAACAACAAGCCAGCACAATGCAATAAGAGCTTTCTATTGTCTTTGAGACTTTTGACAAAGGAAGATTATTTTATCGTCTAAAGATAATTGGCTCATAGATGTTTGAGACAGGGAATCGTCTACTATATGAAGTCTAAACTTTTACCTTTCCTCTTTAATAATATATGAAAAAAGTCATGAAAGATCTTTGTCTTATCCAAACAAAGGGCACGGCTTTGTAAATTACTTAAATTGTATTTGAGCATCGACCTATTTCGTCTGGAGTATTTAATTTAAACTTAATTTCATTGAAAAGATTATACACCACGGGAAAGGGATGATTGATTTAATTATTCTACTCCTAAGACGTGTCCTCTCTTATAATGATGCTTCATTACTTAAGCATCGCTTTATACAGACTAATTACTTAATAGAAGGAACAAGTTATTTCCATCGCAAAGTCGAACCTTGAAAGTGGAATGTAATCAACATTAAACGGGGCCCGGGAACGATGGAAAGTTGAGGAAATAAATAACATCAACGGTACAGGAATGGATGATGTATCACATCGTTTGTGTTAAATATCTACTGGTCAGAGAATCTGTGTTGACGTTTGAACGAGATGTTTAATGAATTCATAATCAGATCCATATTGTATCACATGTAGGATATTCGGAATAAGATTAGGAACTACAATATTAAAATAGATATAAATCAATCAACTATAGAGACCAAAGTTGTAGTGACTTCGTAATAACACTACGCAGTGGCGCGCATTCATAATAGTTGATATCTTCGTGTTATAGAACTATATGATCAATATATATTGCGTTTGCGTGGATGGAACTGTGATAACTCAATAAGTGAGTCCGCTGTGACTAGGTTTGCGCCCGCGGACGTGTATTTACGACACTGTCTGCCGTCTTGGATTTATGTAGTCGCCGTATTAATACACTGTAACAGAATTTCACTATTAACTAAATAGATCTTATGTATACGACATTTAATTCTTAAAATTTCGTGGTAAGATAGATATATAGATAAATAAGTTTATTTGTGCACGTAGTACAGTACGTTTAAAAAATTAATATAAATTACAAAGTAAGTACACATTTTACATTACACTTCTTACTGCTGTGTACTGCAATGGTACAAAATGGCTGTAGCTCAGTTTAAGTGTTGCCACGCAGTGAACAACCTGCTGATTTTCAGCTACCACCTACTTTGGGAAGGATTTCATTATCAAAGTGTTTGTCTGCTTTAAATTAAGAGGTATAGAATATAAGGAGAAAAAGGATAGTATTAAAGTTCATAGAATTAAGTTTAAAGTTGAGGGCATGTTGAAACTTCTTCTAAGGATCTAACACTTGCACTAAGGAATGATTAGGCTGGGAAATAAGTATGTTTTTCTAAGAGCTGTGTTTTTAATTTAGTTTTAAAATAAACAGGGGTAAGAGAATTTCTTAAAGGAGGAGATATATTATTCCCGCACTTCGTTGATGATAAATTTAAATAATATGTTATTATATGCTTTTTCTTTACCGCAATAAATTCGCTGAAAGATAAAAGATGCGAACGTAGATCATCGAATGAAAAATAGGTCAAAAGACCCTCTCCGCCTGGAGGAACACCGTGATAAAACTTCTATTTAAACTTTTGTTTCAAGCACCTTTACTTAAGTGCATGAAATAACAAAAGGCGTAACAAAGAGAATTATCATTTTAATAACATAAATTTGTGAAGTTAGCGGTGTTAATAGTAGTAAAAATTTATCTCATAAATAAAATCTATTATAATCTAAAGAAAATTCTCTTAATTGAGAAATCAAAAAGGCATATAAAGTACAGCTTAAGAATGTAATTTTGAAGATCTCTAATCCACTATACAGTAAGTGGGAAGA
>DWLS01000680.1:0-27632 GCA_018246255.1 Pachliopta kotzebuea
CAACAAAGCTTTAACTCTGGCTTCCCATGCCAGCGTGATGGCACACCACTCAAATCCCTTACTATCTATCATCAGCCGATAGACTTCCAATTCTGGATATAGCCGTCCCCAATAATCGGAGATTAAAGAGAAAGGTATATAGTATATAAAAGAATGAATGATAAATAAATGCAAAATAAAAATAGAGAATAGTTAGGAAAAAGAAAAGAAAGTAGGAATTGCTAGTGCAACGGAATGGTATCGCTAGTGACCGTGGGCGACGGTGAATCACTTACCGTCAGGTGACCCGTCTTGCTCGTTTGCCTCTCAGATGTTATAAAAAAAAAAAAAATTAAAAGAGAGAAAAATAAAGTAAACAAGGACTCTTACCCTAACCACGAAGGAGGAATGCATAAATAAAAAAATCGGGGATTTGGGTTATCTCCTTTCATGCTGGTGGAGGCCTCGCCCACTATAGGAGCAGGCATATGTCTTGTTGCTGACCTCTATTTGCTGATGAACTGATATAGGCTTGCCTTTAACAATTTGATAAATTAACCTAGTATACACAGCACCACATTACGCTCGTCGCTTTGAGATGTAACCCCAGTAATTTCTACTGCACCTTTCAATACACACAGTAATATTTGCAAGTTACTATTTGGCGGGAGAAATATTAGCTGCGGTGATAACTACCTAGACGGTGTCAGAAAATAGCGACCTACCATCAGTGGTAGTGTGGATGCGTCATGTTATTTCATCTTTGCTGGTGTAAGCAGATGCGCGTACGCAAGCGTCAGTGACGAGGGACTTGATATCAGGCGATTTATCGCAGGATATGTATTTGCAATTGTAATAACCATTCGATGCCTGATAGAATGCGAAAGCAAATTCTATGATATAGGAAAAACAAACGTCTTTCATTCTGTATTCTTTGATGATGATAGCGCTGAACGGTTTTGTCTGAACATATTTTGCCACACTTGCATTCTTATATTACAGAAAATTGGAGGTCGGGGCGATGAGGGTACATGTTCGAAAATATACCTTGTCTTAAAGACAAAGCTATTTGGAGATTTTTGCCTACCTAAACTCTTTCGGTGGTCGTCTACAATTGGATAGCTGACGATGTTTCTATTAATATAAGATGGAACAACAAGATGATGAGTGATAACCATAGTCGTCAGGTGCTATTCAGGTTTTTTGGAAAACTAACAAAAGATACGATAGAGGAAAAGCAAAACAAACATTAGACAGAAGAAATTTCTAGAGATAAAGAAAGCAAAGGGAAGTAAATAAGAAAGGAGGTACAAAAAGAGAAATTGGAATTGGAAATTTAAAAATTTTAAGACTCAATAAACGACTGGTGGCGTAACTCAAGGAGCGCGATTGATGAAAGGGACATATGGAAGAGAATAAAAAGAAATAAGAAGAGAGGCGAATGGAAGATCGAAAAATGAGAGACGGAAATAGGTTGAAGGATATAAGTAACGTACTAAATATTCATGAAAACGAGCTCACACCGACCAAGGGAATGACTGGTAAGTAAAGAAAAAATGTATTAAGAAATATCACTATAAAAACAGTGATGGAATCGAAACGAACAATACCGACGCCTGAATAGGAGAAGACGTTACATTACATTACATTACACGTCGCACCAAAGCGGGCCAGGAGTACTGAGCAGGCGACTCGTGAGAGCAATTTGCTATATAAACAATTCAAGCAAAAACACCGGCGCCCGGCCAGTGATCAGCGGGCGAGTAATTATAAATCAATACACTATTTTTAAAGTGATACAACTTACATACAGAGTGATCAAAAACTTATTGTTTTTTAATTAACACATATAATAAAAGACGGACTTAATAATGACCGATATTAAATCTATCAACTTAGACGGGATCCAAACCAACGTCAGCTGCTCATGATGCACCAACACCAATCAACAAACGAAGGTTCTTGCTCTCCACCAACCCACATCGGGCCAGGTAAGTGGGAGACGGCCTAAATCACCATACTATTGAAGTCCCGTGTTCAACAGTGGACGCTTATCAGCTGATGATGATTGAATGTACCAAAAGGTCGACGTGAATAGTACTAAGCTTCGAAAGAAAACAAAAGGAATATTTTTTTTATAATGATGGCATAAATGGTGTTGCCTTTGGATTACTTTTAACATTCTCTAATTCTTCTATACGATTTTTGGGTGGTGATAATATTTAATAAAATTCACTAGACTCGCTTTGTTTGAGACTTGTTCTAAATTATCACAGCCTTTATGGATGTGTCTTACGAAAGCACCTGTTAGTTGTATTCCAACAAACTCCTTTTTTTTCGCGGAGGAATCTTCAACAGATACTCTGTTTCTAGAAGGAAGTTAGGGTTATATGGGATTTATACCCACTAAAACGCCCTCGGTGGTCATCCTCGGTGCATTGCGGAAGGCCTTAGAATTCCCTACGGAACTCGCTGGTACCTCTCTACACTGGTAAGCACATCCTGGGAGAGCTGTTGCTCTCCCAAGCATTGACAGTATGCTACGACAAAATACGAGACCATTTCGTACTCTCCTATCTGGGCTCAATCAATAGACAGTGAGGGCGCCCACACTCAAAGCCGGCGAACCCAAAAGCCTTATACAAACAAAGATATTTTTTTTTGTTACCGATTATTAGTAAACTGTAAGTTTGTAAGGATAACGTTATTTGGTTTTTAGTAAAGCTTCCAAACAACATTATCAATATATAATTCATGTGAAACCGCAATTATATACACGGACAATAACATGAGTTGTTATTTAGGGAAGAATCAAGGTTAAGGAAAATTGTCTTCGACAGCACACCGTTATTACTATAATTAACTACCAGCTCAATAACACTTTAATTGGCAGCGACAGAAAATTAAATGATAATTTTTTTTTATTTGACCAATCGACCAGAGGAGCAAGGCGTTGTTGTTGTTCTGATAGTAAGTGATACACTTGCCCATAACATGGCTCCAGTTAAGATGGTATAAACAGAGCTACTTTGTGCTCATCGCTTTGAGATATAATTTGTTAAATCTCGTTACCCCAGTAATTTCACTATCACACAGCATCCATCAATAAACAGCAATATTTGCTCATTACTATTTGCAGGTAGAAATAGGAGCTCGGTGGTGTCTAGATGGTATCCGGCAACGGAGATCTACTATCAGTAAATAATGATGAATAGTTTAAAACAGTGGGTGTAGTCGAAAAAAATCTTATCATTCAGAATTACTACCGCTAAATAATAATTGAAGTTAATAAGATTAATGGGGTAACGAAACTCAACAACTTACGTCTCAAAGCGACGAACGCATTGTGCCACTGGTAGTTTAAAGTGGTAGGTTAAAGTCTTGTTCACCGGGCTTGTCGATTTAAGAAATATTTAAAAGTTAACAATGTAAGTTTCTTAAACAGCCTGTATAGTCTATATAAGTATAATAAATTCCTAACGCGCTGTACTCAGCACACAAATGGAGCAAAACGGCTAAACAAATTGCGGCGACAGCAGCGCTGCGAGAGTCCGCTTTTTGCACCAATTCGGCATACCGAAATAAAAATTCCGACTCCTTACTCAGTTTGCGCAAAAACAGTGCAGCATCAGGTCCCGGCGTGGACCTCTTCGGCGTCCGACGAGTGATTTTAAGAATTGCCCCGCAAAAAGCGGACCCCTGAAACCGAGCCGCGGTGGTATTCGTGTGAGTAAGCGGTGTCAGTAATCGGACATGTGTTTAACATTACTATAGCAATAATACTCATCATCATCATTTTGTCCGTTGGACGTCCACTACTGGACATAGGTATCTGGTAAAGTATCGGTATAATCAAAAAAAGCTTGAGTTCAAACACATATATATCTTAGTTGTGTTTTAAATTTAGAAATAAATTAAAACTTTTTCTACTTGGAAAACAATAACACTTTGTAGTGGTCTTCAACGTCCCCTGTGTCATTAACATTGTATTTGGGAAGCTGTGTTTGCTACTATTAACGAAATAAGTAGTTCATGCCAATCTCGGAGCATCAAATCAAGTCAAATTAATTTTTTAGCGACTTTCGCGACTAAACCAGCGGGTGGCAGCTGAAAATCGGTGATTCACCCCCAGCAGGTGAATAATTCACTGAGCTGCGGCCTTTTGTACCGCTGCAGCGTAAACAATTATATTTTAAGTGTATTCATTTCATAGAATGTAAGTCATAATATTATTGTGCATAAATTCTTATGTCTGCCTATCTGTATTTTGTGTGTGTGTTTTCGAGATAACAATAAATGTTTTTCTCTATCTATATCTTAGTATGCGTGTGCGACTTTAATTTAGCGAAAACTTTCCTATCGGACCTCCTCGGTCGTTAAGTTTAATAAATCCGAAGATAGTTCCGGTGATTTAGACAGCCAACGCCGTTACCTGTCAAGGTGAACGCTCAGCAAACAAATCGTAAAGCTGACCCCGTGACCTGGTGGTGTGCCAACCCCATCGGGGGAATCCGCCTGTCCCAATTGTTGGAAATGTCACTGCGGCCTCCTCGGAGGGGACGGGAGATTAATGAATTCAACGATATCATCTTCAAAAACCATCAGCTTTGTTGCCACATTTCATAAAAATATTTTTTTTGATTTATCATCCTCACTGCATTGTTTATTTATATTCAAGGCGTTCACCTAATGTTAAGTGATACGCTTTCCCATAACATGTCTCTAGATAAGATGGTATACACAGTACCACATTGCCTTAATCTCCTTAACACGTAAGTTGTTGTCTCGTTACCCCAGTAATTTCACTAGCATACAGCACCCTTCAAACCGGGACACAGTAATATCTGCACTTTACTGTTCATCAGCTGCTATAGAAGCTGCGGTGGTACCCACCATCAGTACCATATAACTATGATACTGAAGACGGTGAATCGTACTCCTTCAGAAAGCTCTTGCTGTTATGTATTGAGAACTGAAACACAGCGAAATACAGCACTTGTGGAGTATTTTACAAAGGGCCTATATCCAGCAGTAGACGTACATCGGTTGAAATGATGATGATGATGATGACAGCAGTAGATTTGAGGATAGCAGCATGAATCTATCTCCAACCGAACTGAACATGCAGCTAATAAATCGAATTAGAGACCTCACTGTTACTATACATCATCATACAGAATCACGAAATGATTATTTTTTAAAGAAAAATCGTTTTAGAAGTTAAATAAATCATGATTGTTTTGATTTAATTTAATTAAATATATATATATATATAATAATATTTGATTTAATATAATTAATAATAATAAATCAAGTTATGAGCTAAGTTAAGTATTTTCACCTGAACGTAGACTCTTTACATGATCAAAGTAATGTGCTGGTTAAACTTTAAAACCCTTGAGATCTAAGATAAGATTGAAACCCATTGGCAATAGAAAGGAAAGAGAAGGCAGTAATTTATAACTTAAGTTTACTTATTCACACATTCACGCTGCGGACGGGACTGCGTCACGTTTTAAGCTAACTTATATTTAATTGAGTAACGTTACTTGAAATCGGAGTCATTAATTAAACATTGTAAGTAAACACTAACGATCTCCCAACGTGATATTTAACAGAGAACACTTGGAAACATGTGATTGGTGTACAAGTCACTATTGTTCATCATTCTAGAAGTTCGCAGAGGGAATAAACGCTGTCTGTGTAACGCTATTCCTCTCACTGACAATTTTGCGATATATCTATATAGGATCTATATACGGTATACAGATTTTGGACAACTTCCTGTTGATCGACCGGAAACGGAAGTACATAAAAAAATATTTATCACGAGGAAAACTTTAACGTCAATGAAGATATCAAAAATATGCACTATTAAGGTACTTGGTGAATTGTGAAATACTACTTCCGGTTGGCCGGTTATACCGGAAGTACATATAAATAGTAATTATTATACGAGGAACATATTTGTTTGAGAATAATGTTAAAAATATGCATAGTTATGGTACTTAGTGACTTTTGGTTCCACTTCCGGTTGATCGACTCAAACCGGATATGGCTAAGAACCATCTCCATATCCACCTCAATATTAATCCCAAGTTTCATTTCGGCCGGCCTTACTGTTTTTGCATTGACTATGCAAAATTAACAAAGAGCATACTTTTTCTGTCTTACCATAAAATAAGTATATTACTTCATACGATATAAATCCTTTGTATGTTAAAGCGTGACGGGGTGACACGGCGCGGGTAACGACGTCCGGAACAGGAAGGGTGTAGCACCATCACTCGCCCCATAAACTTTATAGGTCACTGTAGCAAAGTTTATGAGGCCGGCGGCGACCTGCCTGAACTATGTAACAGCACCACCACCTACCACTACACCTATAGTAATATCTTTTTTATTCTTCGAGAGATTTTCTTTTCGATGGTATACACATCACCAAATTAAACTCCTTGCTTTGAGATGTAAATGTATTGTCTCGTTACCCCAGTAATCTTACTAGCGTACAGCACCCTTCAAACCGGAACACAGTAAAATCGCACATTACTATTTGGCGGTAGATACAGGAGCTGCGGTGGTACCTACCTAGACCAGGGATCGACAATCGGAGGCTTTTAGGCTGTGAACCTGAGCCTCTTTGGTTCCACATGCAAATATTATTTTATGTATTATATATATAAATATATATATTTTTGCTTAATAAATAGAAACGATTTTGCTATCAACACAAAATATTGCAGCTATTTAAAACCATGAAATTTTGTAAATTGTGATTTTTGACTTTTCCATCCTAAAGGTTATCGACCCCTGGCCTATACGGTCTTCGGCAACAGAGACCTACCACCAGTAATGAGCCTATTACATGACATCAAGTGAAATGTTCAATAGTGAGTGTGTAATCGAGATATAATATAAAGATGCAGCGAGTTTGGTATGTGAGGCGATGCTTTAAAGGAGAGAAAAGATACGTAGCAAGAGAAAAATAGACAAATCTAGAATGAAAGAAGAGAAAAGGAATAAAATAAAATAGAAATAATAGACCTTTACCCAAAACACGAAGAAGAGCCTTACTAATAAAAAATAAATATGTAGTCGATTGAAAAGTTGCTGTAGCTTTCCCCTTTCTCTTCCCATTTATATCTCTATCCATCTCTTAGTCCCTTCCCTCATCCTTTTCCCTCATCCTTTCTCCTCTTCCTTATTTTTGTAACATTCGACAAAAAACAGATGATGCTTTTGTAGTGTAAATTTAAAACTACATACTGTAGCTTTTCTCTGTAGACGTTTCTTTAAGAAGTGAATCATTATGCAAATATTCGTACCTTTAACCGGAGTACGGCGATAAATTTAACAGCGAACAAAATTCATTTTTATGAACGGTAACAGATGAACAACGGCTATATTTCATGTGTGAGAAACAGGAGGCGCTTTCACCAGTAAATTTTCAACTTGAGTTATGCGCATGCCCATTCTTACTCGCATTCTTACTGCACCAATTCATTAGAAAACATCGCGCAATTTAAAGACTAAACTCCATCAGCAATATTAAACAAGTCGATAACTTCATCTCTTCTCTTGCCCTCTACTATAATAACTTTACTATGATTACTATTTAAAAAAGAATATATATTTAACTAAGTTTTAACATAATGTAACTTGAAGTTACATTATGTTAAAGTTACCATTACTAATAACTTACCACAATAGGACCGTTGCGACCGGTACTAGAAAGCGTCGCGCCGAACCACTGATTCGACTTCTGATCGACCTGCCGGTGCTGCGTGTCCACGTTGTTACCTGTAATTGAAGAATTTGTAAATATTACATATTTAACAAAGACATATTGAAGGCGAGCATACGATTATTTTATTTGTCAATATGAGCAGGGCTTCACCTGATTGCAAGTGATACGCTTATCCATAATAAGCCTTTGCTTATATATATACGCAGCACTATAACACACATACCAAAAGACATAATTTGTTAGGTCTTGTTACCACAGTAATTTCACTATCATACAGCACCCCTCAAACCGGAACACAATATTTTCATAGTGCTGTTTATCAACTGCAATAGGAGTTGAAGTCATTCCTAGACCGCCTTCGATAACGGAGACCTACCACCAACCAGTCTACATCTCGTCATCTCAGTAATTACACAAAAAATAAAATAGAAAGAAAGGAAGAAAGAAGAAAGAAAGAGAGAAAGAAAGCATGTAGTTCTTAAAAACCCTTCCATCCGCTGGCTCAAGATAACTTTGGCCAAGAAAAAAAATTGCGGCTGTTTAAAAAATATGAAATTTTTCGAATTGTGATTCTTAACACATTCTGCCTAAAGATTGCCGACCCCTGGATTGGGAAATAAAAAAACCCGTGCCAAGTTACCAGGTCGGAGGCGTGGCCCACTGCTTACCAAGCGAACTGCTCTCGAGCCATATCTTCCAAACTCATCAAATTAAAAAAAAAAATGAAGTCAGTAATTAAAAATTGAGCGAAAGCGGTGATTATATTTAATCATTGGACATTTAGAAATGAATAATTACCGGTCACAACGGTTTCGAATCCGTAACGTTTAAATCTAGTTAATTTCTATATACCTTTGATTAATGTTCAACCATTGTGCGCGTGCGCCTCATGAGAGGTATCACATCAATCTATTACCATGTTTCACGTCCTGAAATCAGTTACCTATTCATAACACATGAGTAATTATGGTAACACCATTATACCATCCATAAATTTACTAGTATCTATTACCAAAGACAGTTTAGGTAGGTAACACCGCAGCTCCTATTCCTACCGCCAAATAGTAATGTGAAGACATTACTATATTTATTAAAAGGTGCTGTATGCTAGTGAAATTACTGCGGTAACAACACTAACACCTAAGATACTAAGGTGACAAGCGCAATATGGTGCGGTATAACATCTGAACCAGCGTTATGTTATGGGCAAGCGTATCACTTACAATCAGGTGACAAATCGTCAACTATACCACGATGTTCAAGAGGATTTGGGTTTGAATGACTGGAGCTGTTCCACTTTTACATATACATATTGTTATCAACAATTTTTTTATTGATTATGCAACTGATATTAGGGTGTAAAGGGTCCCACACAACTTGTTGTACCCAAGCCAACCTCACCTGTTTATCAACAGACGTGGCTCTGGCCCAACACCAACATTAAGCCATCGTGATGTGAGACGGCTTAAATACCCCGACTATTGGGAAAGGCCTATATCCAGCAGTGGATGTCTATGGTGTGATGATGATGAAATGTAGAAGGAAGCTTGCATACTAATGACAGATCAATGATGAATGTTTCTATAGAAAATCCCAACCCAACAATTTGGACAATTATTATAAATATGTGTTTTAATATCCTTTCAGCATCATATATATATCATCATCATTTCAACCGATGAACGTATATGTATATATATCATATATTTTGGTATAATATATACTAGAATAATTTAATAGAAATTACATCACGACATCTGAACCACCAATGTAATGACAGACGTCAATATTGGGCTAATGATGCCTTCCCCCCACTCTCCCCAATCCCCCTCCCTACATCGCGGCACACCCTTTACCGAGGCCTGATCGTACCGATGTTCGCCTTTTATACTGATTGTGTACAGACGAACACACAAGTATTTTTTTTTATTATATTAATTTAATTTTATTAACTTGGAGTACTGAATGCTAATATTTCTTTTTGATGATAATACCTTCGGCTACTAATATATCCGCGAAGGTTTCCTCAGAGCTCGAGGATCCGAACTCCGCTGTACTATGAGAAAAAAAGGAAGTGGTAAAGATCTTTATTGTTTTCATAGAGAATATAGGAGATGATAACGATTTATGTCTCAAGGCGACGAGCGTAATGTGGTGCTGTGTATATCATCTCAACCAGCGCTGCGTTGTTATGGGCGAGAGTATCACTTACTATCATGTGAAAGCCTTGCTCATCTCGTCGCCTTGTCGATTTAAAATAAAATCTAATATTATTACTCAGAGCTTTTTCATCATTATTTTCATTATTAAATGCTTCTAAAGATAATTTACATCTAATAGAGGAAGTGAGTAAAGACAAGTAGAAGAAGATGCCTCATGCCTCATCAGCTGATAGACGTCAACTACTGGGCTTTAGCCTTTCCTAATGGTGAAGAGATTGAAGAGGATAAGAGAAGATATTAAAAATAGTAAGGAAAAGCTATCTAGATTCATCACCATTATTATCTGAATAGGACGTTATTCGACACATGTCATAACGTCTGTTACAAGAAACCTAGATTATAGTAACTAAATAAGTATTAAATGTACTTCAAAATAACAAAGATTTTCTAGATTTTTTATTTACATTATCCTAGAACTGATCTCCACAGTGAACGTCCGTCGTGATCTACAAATATCTGATGATCCAATTTTTGTCATGGCACAGCGACGGTTGAAGGGTTATGACTTTGAATGTTGAACTCGGGCTCTGGTGCAATTAGACAATCCCATAACGACGTGGCGCTCATTAAGATGGCATACACACCACATTATTATCCTCGCTTTGAGACGTGTATTAAGTCTCGTTACCCCAGTAATTTAACTATTATACAGCATCCTTCCATATAAGTAAGTGGCGGCAGGAACAGGAGCTGCGGTGGTACCTACCTCTGGTAATAAAGACTTACTACCAGTAGATACATGCAAGTAAGCTTGATTAATACCAACCAAAATTCTTAACATTCAATCTATGGGAAATTCTATAGGTTTATTATTTTTTTTAATTGATAAAACTTTTCTATCCGACTATACTCCAATGATAAGTCAGTCTATTAGCCACTGAATATCGCTGGGCTGTGGTTTTATTTTTTATTCCTTAACGCGCCGGTCGGTTAATGTCGCGGGGACATTAGGCCCGTGGTGTATGTCACATGAGTCATGGGGGAAGCACGCCAGCCTGTCCCCACCACCACTATTGACCAGCGATGTTGGTCACAATTAAATACTTATGAGAGTCCAGATCTCAATGAGTCAATTATACTGGTAATACAACAAGAACTTGAAGCAGTAATTGCTAAAGATCTTCATTGCTCTTACGGAGGCTATAGAAGACGAAGTCTCTAGCTGTTTTTGTAGTTAGTGATTATATTGATACTGTTTACCATAAACCTGGAAACCTGACGCTGATCAGATCCTTATTAAAGAAACATAAATAAAATTCACCATTTGAACTTTTTATACCAACAGTGACAAGATATATGATAGTATATAAAAGATATGGTGATAACATTAAAGAGCATGAATAAATTCACATAGTTAAACGTGGTAATACTATTTGTTGTTGTCTCCAAGAGTCGCAGGATCCTCAATGAGTATCAGCTCACAGTTCAGGTAGACTTCTCGAGCCCTAAGACCTTGCAGTGATAATAATGAATGAGCAGCTTATATGATACGCCTTTCCTTCCTCAATAGTGGAAAGATTTGGGGCCTTTCCCACCACGCTGGCCAAATGAGGTTGTTCAGGAACCAGAGCCTCATTTGATTGGTGAAGATGGCTTAGGTCCCGTTAGTTGTTCAATCCCCTCCCCCCCTCACTCCTACTCCTCGCCAGTTTGTTGAGCATCGAGTTGATTGTTATCTCCTATACCTTTAATGGTACGCCTTATACGGCCACCATCCTGCGGGCCCAAATTATGGTTTGTTTTATTGTTCGGCCGTATGGACAGAATTAAAAGGTCCCACAATGGGCCACTCTCTAAACCTCAACTACAGAGTGTTCAAATCTATTCGAAATCATTTCAATGAAACAAAAATTATATGTATACAGATGACAAAATATTTTTGCCTCATCATCATCATTTTAACTGATGAACGTCCACTGCTGGAAGGTATCTTGAAAAATATTCTATAGAATACGGTCTCATTCTGTTTGGATCTAATAGCAATGGTAGAAGAATATGTTATATATATTACTGGGGTAACAAAATTGTCTTAAAGCGACTAGCGCAATGTGGTGGTATATACTATCTTAACCAGCACCATGTTATGGGCAAGTGTATCACTTACCATCAGGTGAACATTTCTGGCAGTATGTCAAACATTTTTTTTAAATTATAATATTAAGTTAGTCTGAGAAAGACTTTATTATAACTTGTTTAAGTTGGTCTTAATTTCAATATAGACCTTACCTTTATAAAGAAAAGTCGTAGTTATAACTCGGTATTGTAATAGACTATCAGGATATTCAGGTGATGGTAAGTAATACCACTTATAACATTGTGATGTTATGAAGACAGATGGTACATATTGTTCACATAAGACAAGTCTCGTTACTTAAGTAATGTTACTAACAACGTCGCGGGGGAAATCTTCAAAAGATTGCTTCAGGGGAAGTCAGGGTTATGTGGGATTTATACCCACTAAAACCACTCGGTGGTCATCATCAGTGCATTGCGGAAGGCTCGGAATCTCCTACGGGGAGAACATTTACCATCACGCTTGTCTATCTTGGACTCACTCAAAAGACAGTGAGGGCCTCCACCTTCAAAGCCCTTTAAATCGCCTTCTACAGACATGGCTTACTTTAGTCCTATTCTTGATACCAACGGTCGCCTGCATAAGGTATCCACCACCAATAAAACGTAGTATTAATATATTAAATAAAGTTTTACCTGTTTTTGATATATGTATTACAAAAATAAAATTACTAAATATTGGTTTATTTAGTTCAGATTAATATAGAAAATTTGAAGAAAATAAAGACATTTTTGAAAATTGTCGTTTTCGAATTATTATTGAAACGATTGATCAGATTTTAACTATACTTATAAGAGTGATAAAGGTACATATTCAAACCAGTTAAACAAGACTTAAAAAATTTATACGTATTAGAATATTTAAAAGTAAATATGTTACTCCTTTTGTTAATCTTTTGATATAAATCGTTACTAGATGGAGCTGTTGTTGCCCATTTGAATATTTCAACCAATGTTCATGGCGATGATTTGTACTTAACATTCGTTAGAAAAAATACATAGATGGAATCCATCTTCACAAGTTAGTAGAACAAAGTCATCAATACCAAACATTACATCCTTATTCACACATATAATATTAAATTTTTATTTGTTATATAATCACAATGGGCGCAATCATAAAACAAACTCTGGTACCAGTTACAGTATTTTTTTCAATTACCTTTTTAATATTGTAACAAAATATAAAGATTTACGAAAAAATATTTAGAGATTACGATAATTAGGCTTAAGCGAGACGGCAATGAAGTTGGTATAGTCACCAATGTTATGGCAATTTTATTGTTTTATTATAATAATAATAAACTTTTCTCTTAAAAATACACAATTTTGTACATTTTATTAGGTCCGTAGTTCCCGAACTAAGAGTAATACCTTTATGCTGTAGCAAGCGACATAAACAGTATCCTACGACAAAATACGAGACTTGTCGTCAGCCCCGGGCTCACTCAATAGACAGTGACACCCACCTTCAAAGCCCGCGGACCAGCAAATCCTTTTCAGTCTCCTTCTACTACAGACAAGGCTTACTTTATTCCTATTCTTCATAGCCCTAGACTCCAGTACTAGTAACAACACCTACCAAACCATGATATGGTGATATTTGCAGAATAACGACTGATTGTTTGTCTCGTCGAAGAACGAAAGAAATATTGTATGAGGTGAATCTGTTTGGAACATCCTGTATATGTAAATCGAGTGCGTCGAATAAAGACATTAAAAGTTTCGACATCAATTTCCGCAGTGTTATGACCGACGCGATTCAAATATGATCAGTCGCTATTTTAGACGACTCCTTACCTGATCATTCCCTACACCCTGGTAATGGAACATCACTTTAATTAGCGTGATGATAGCTATACATTTCAAGACTTAATGTAAGTGATACTCTTGCCCATTACGCGATACGAAGATTGTAAACAGCACTATTTTTCACTAGTCTCTTTGAGGCATGTCTCATTACTTTAGTAATTTTACTAGCATGTATCACCTTTCAATAAACATGCTGTGTATCAACTTAACCAGCGTCGCGTTGTTATATGCAATAGTATCACTTAAAATCACGTGAACGCATTGCTCGTTACTAATCAATCACAAACAAGAGTGACATTAAAGAAAAATTCAATACTATAAAGATCACGAAGTCGCTACATTAAAGTGTTCCGGTTAACCGGGTACCAATAGGTCTCAATTGTACCACATCCGGTTTAATATTTATACCATTATTAGAGAATATAAAGAGAATTACAACAAACTTCTACATATTTAACCACGATAAAAAAGAGAGTTATTTTTAATGATGCTTGACTCTTTTGAATATTTGTTAAATAACTTTATTAATAGAAAAAGTAAAACAGTTATAAATAAGTTAAGGAAATATTGTCTAATGATATCTTCATCAGTATACAGACACCCACAGCTGGACAAAGGCCTACTCCAACAGTGGGCGGATTCAGATCTCGAAGTGACTGCTGTAAAGCAGCGTTGCGTTGTTATATGCAAGAGTATCACTTAAAATCACGTGAACGCCTTGCTCGTTACGACGCATAGAAAACGTAGATCAATAACAAATATGTGACATTAAAGAAACAGATCTTCCACTAGTAAAAAGAGGTATCGATATCGTTTTAAAAATTAATTAAAAACCATATACAGGATGTTCTTACAATTAAATAAATCATTATAATTGCGTTATTAGTTAATGAAGTGTGAAATAGGCGCGCCTTTGTATGATTATCGTTTGGATGGATCGTATGGGGGCAGGGGGCATTCTGGATGGATGCATTGGATGATGGTTATGGGGTAATGGACTATATTATTATATTATACACATCCCTTTTTTTATAAACGTCATGTTTTATCCAGAAAATACAAGTATATCACAGTACTATTGACTATATTATACATCCTATCCGCGTATGAATTTCATTTGATGACGGAAACACTTAAATGTCCTGAAGGAAACTTGTTTGCTGACTTCGCCTTCTACCTTTCTTCCTTTCTTTTTAGTTACTTGCTAGAAAAATTTACTATGTCGACTATTGGTACCCGGTTAACCGGAACACTTTAATGTAGCGACATTTACGCGATCTTTTGGTATTGAATTTTAATGCTACTCTTGTTTGTGATTGATCTACGTTTTCTATGCGTCGTACCAAGCAAGGCGTTCACGTGATTTCAAGTGATACTCTTACCTATAACAACACGGCGCTAATTAAGTTGATACACAGCATTATATTGCGCTAGTCGTTTTAAGATGTTAGGTAAGTCTCGTTACCGCGGTAATTTCACTAGAATACAGCACCCTTCAAACCGGAACATAGTAATGTTTTCATGTTACTATTTGGCGGTAGAAATAGGAGCTGCGGTGGTACTTAAACGGTCACCGGTAACTGACCTACCACGAGTATTACCTCAAGTCTTTTTAGGATAAAAATTACTAAAGCTGCTTCTTACATTATTACTTATATATTAATATAAGTAAATAATATAATGTTTATATATGAATAATGTATTAGTAAAATAATTAAACAGTAACTATTAGTAAATTTAATATTTACTGCTAGTAGATCTTTTGTTGTAGGAGATCGCTTTGGTACCACCGCAGCTCCTATTGCAGCTGACAAACAATAATTATACAAATATTTCGCTAATTAAGGCGAGAGTTCGTGTATACCCATTTAATTATATGGGAGGTCTTTTTTTCTTATGTCGGCTGCTTCCTATTTATACCCACAAATAGTAATATGCAAACATTACTTCGTTTATTAAAACGTGCTTTGTGTTAGTGAAATTACTGAGGTAACAAGACTTGAAGAAACTGTAAGGGAAAAGAAAAGAAGAAAAAAGATAAAAAGAGAAATAATAAAAAGGATCATTACTTAAACCACGAAAGGGTAATGTATAAAGAAAAAAGTTATAAGCAAGTCATGATAGACTAGTGGTTTGAACGCCGGCTTTCCGAAGGTACAGGTTCGAATCCGGCCTGAACCAATGAATTTATCAATTTAAGTGCAATTAGTATAACTTCACCTAATATCACGTGCTTTAAGACATGTATCGAAAAGCGGATCTATAAACCTATATAAAAAAAAACGAGCAATGTGGTATTTAATGGTACGTACATCTTACCATCAGATGAACCCTTTCAAGTCTCATCACCTTATAAATTGAAAAGAATAACTTTTGTTTGAGTCAAATATATTAAGTTGTTAGGAATTTCACTACAGATAGTTATATATAATATCTATTGTTAATAATAATCATCATCATTTATATTTTAAAGAGAAGGTCATTGCTCAGTACATACTAACCTTTTTATGACCATTTAACATTAGTTATATATTATTTAGTATATATAGTATCCTTTTTAATACATTATTCGACTTTTTGTTTATTTGGAGCTGTTCTTGAGGACGGATACGAATGACTGTTTTAATTATACATTATCTAGTAATATAACTAAAGCAGATATTACTACACAAAGGCTAGTAGCTGTAGTCTTGTCAGTTAGAACTCGCTTTCTCATATTTTTTAAAAGCTATGACTTCTTTCAAAAACAAACGTCAGTAATTGGCTAGTAAGTTTTTAGAATAAACACTTCTGACATCTGAAAGATTACAAAAGATTTAATCAAAGTGAAGATAATTTTGGTTGTTTTTATTTATTTATAACAACTATTGGTTTTTACAAACAAATGCTATAACGCCGTTAAACCATGTGGGTTTGTTTCGACGTCGTTACAATGATACAATGATAATTCATTAACTATATATATATATACATTCATACATTGTTACATACAAAAACAAATATTGACTTCTACTTTAGGAAGTAATCTATTAATTTACTCTCAGGAATTTTTTCTTTCATATCCACCTTGCAATCTGTCGGTAACTTATTATTATGTATTTCAGCTAACATTTTGCATGTTTGTCTTTCCTCGTACACGTTGTTAAATAAATATAATATATCAATACAATCTATACGAGTTAACATAATTGACCTGTTGCATTATTAGGCCCTGACCCAAAACACGTAGGGAAACAAAAAAATTTGCGGACAAATTATTAATTATAGTTACCCCAAAAATTTAAGGACATTTCAATGGTACTTAACGTCCAATTAGGCGACTAGGCGATTACATATCCATGGTTGCATAGCCATGAGTGAGCTGGTAGCAAAATGAATAGCAAACAATGCGCTGGCTCGTCCCGTCCGGGGACCAATTAGCCACAAGTGGTCCCGGCCAATTCGCTCAATTCGGACCCGTGGACCAATTTAAACTACAGATTGATCTGGTGACGTGGCCACGGCTGCGGTAGTGCAATTAGTAAAATTTATCGATTGTTTAACGTATATAAAATGAATTGAATCTACTTTCAATGGACTATTCAATGTACTAATACGAACTACAAATACTATACCAGATCGTGGTACACCTTCTAGTTTGTTGTCCTGTATTTATCTTTTTGATGAACGTAGACGGAAGTCACTGTATATTTCTTAAATATACTAGAAAAGTAATAAATAGAGACACAAAAGAGAATAAAATAAAGAAATGATGTTAGAAACAAAAAGCGATAGAAATTAACTGTATATTAGACTAAATTTAAAACTAAGCTAAAAATTGTAAGTATAATAATCAGCGATGGAAGTGTAGGATGTGATGTTTGAAAGAAGATGAGATAGAAATGTTTTAAAGAGTAGAAGACGAGGGAAAGAACCAGAAATTGTAAAAAAATTATAGACAAAAAGAATAAAGAAAACGAAAGGAACAGAGGAAACAAAAGAAGAGAAAAATAAAATTCCTGTCCCACTTTGCGTGGAAATGTGCAAAGAAAATATATTTGCTACCTATTAAATGAGATTTTAAACATTTTAAAATTAAAAAAAAACTACATACTCTTAAAGAAGAAAAAACTCTGAAGATAGAGGAAATTCCCTAAGTCATTTCCCAACTGGAAGAATCCCTAGCAAATTAATGGCATTGTCTAACTGGATGGTAAGGTTTATGCTTAAAAAAATATTAAACCTATTAAATTGTATTTAATATTATCCATTTAAAGAAATAAAAAGCCCAGTGGTATCCCACAAGTAGGACTCAAACGTCAGTCCCTAATGAGAGTCAAAGCTAGTTATCTTTCAATAAGAACGTGATGTTGTTCTTCCAAGGTCAGCAATGCACCAGTGGTTTATAGGCTACGGTAACTGCTCACCATCAAACAGTGCCTGTTCACCACTTCAGTGGTATAAAAAACAACCTGCACAAGTACTGTTTGATAATTGTCACATGTACATTGAGGCTTTAGATCTTGAAATAAGTCGCATTCTTAAAGTTTCCTCACTAGGAATCGAACCCATGCCCCCCTAACATTTGTTATATAGAAGAAACTATAAGTAAGGGAAAAGAAAAGAGCAAAAAGATAAAAAGAGCAAATAATAACAAAGACCGTTACTCAAACCACGAAAGAGGAACGTATTAAAAAAAATTATAGGCAAGTCGTGATAGCCTAGTGGTTTGAACGCCGGCTTTCCTCTCCGAAGGTACAAGTTCAAATCCGGCCTGCATCAATTTTCGTGCATTTAACATCACCTAATATCACGTGCTTTAAGCCATGTATCATGACGTTACCAGTTAACGCGTCGAATAAAAAAAAATTTAAACCAAGTCAGTATTTTCCCGAGAACTTAAGTCATGATTATATTTAACTTGACCAAACAAAACCACGGCTCGGATTTCATACTCGCTAACCAAAGAAATGTACTGCGAACGAATTTGCAACGCCAGCGGTCGAGGTCGTTGACCCCGTTTCTTTCACTGGCCAATTGTTATCGCTCCTAATATACAAATTTTCCGAGCCGTGTGATATTTATACTTTTCCTGTGAAAATGATAAGAAAATTATTTCAAATTAAATGAAAGTTTTATTTCGGAAAAGATTTTTTTTATATGACGACGCAACGAGACGAGTAAGGCTTTCACTTGATGATAAGTGATACGCTTGCCAACAATACGGCACTGGTCAATATAATAATAAGACGTTAGTTATTAAGTCTCATTATTTTTGTGACTTCACTATTCAATAAACACAGTAATGTTTGAATATTACTATTTGGCAGTAGATATGGGAGCTGTGAACCTTAGGCGTAACATTTCTATGGTTAAGATGATATGAACAGCACCACATTGCGCCAGTCGCTTTGAGGCATAAGTCTGGTTACCTCAGTAATTTTATTAGCATACAGCGCCCTTCAATAAACGCAGTAATGTTTGCATATTACTATTTGGCAGTAGAAATAAGAACTGCGGTAATACCTACATAGACAGTACGGTCTTGTAGTTAATTAAAATGTGTAGATATTTAGAATAAATAATTCTGTTGATAGATTGAATAGGCTCAAATTTTCTGATGTCTTTTTAATAAACAAAAATAGTTAAAGTGTTAGTTAAATATCGATTTCAAGTTCTCTAAGTACTCATTCAAGTTTAAGTAGTCGCTAAAGTCCTCCGCGCGACATCAAGTTAACACAAGCTACTTATAAACACGGCGGCAAACAATTCACCCATTGACGCCTTAACACTGCGTACAAAAGGCGACAAAAGTTGTAGCGTTCGATAGATATATAAATATATAGATAGGATACATACATACATACATAGATAAATAAATAGATAGGTTCTTAGTATATGCTCAGCAGCAGTACAGGGAGGCACCGGCGACTTTTGTAGGAGATCCCAGAGAATCCACAATGCACTGAGAATGACGACCGAGGGGTTTTTAGTGTCCCACATAACTCTGACTTCTCCCTAGAATCAGGGTATCTTTTGAAGATTTCTCCAGCGACGAAAAAAAGGTAAATATATTGATAGATAGATCGATATAGTTAGATATATAGACACATAGTTATTGATATATATATATATAAAATATTTACTGTCCTACTGTAAAAAGCTGATAACAGATGTAAATAGCACTAACGAAATCCAGGACAGGAAATGTAAATAAAAAGAAAGATTTTGGCATTCACCTGATAGTAAGTGATACGTTTGTCCATAACGCGGCACTGGTTAAGATGATATTAACAGCATCACATTGCGCTCGTCGTCGTTAGATGTTAAATCTCGTTATCCCAGTAATTTCACTAGCATGCATCACCCTTCAATAAACACAATAATGTTTGCTTATTACTATTTGGCAGTAGATATAAGTGCTGCGGTTGTACCTACCTAGACGGTAACAGGCAGAGACTACCAGTAAAGAGTGTGAGAGAGAGAAAAGAATGAAATGGGAAGAATAAGAAAATATAAATTGAAATAAAGGAACAATAAAATATAGCATAAGCACAATCAAACTAAGTAAGAACAGAAATTAAACAAAAAAAACCTACAGAACCACACACATACATACAAATTAACAAACATGAGATTTTGTATTAAACATATTAACTGGTGATCTCCTGACGGATACTGTCCTGATACAGCAGCTCCTATTTCTATGGTCAAATAATAGTAAGCAAAAATTACTGTGTCCCAGTTTGAAGGGTGCTGTATATTAGTGAGATTACGAAGGTAACGAGGGAACACCTTACTCAAGGGAACGAGTGTAATATGGCGATGTGTATACCATCGTAACCAGCGGAATGTTATGGGCAAGCGAATCACTTACAATCAGGTGAACACCTCGCTCGTCTCATCGAATAAGAAAACACAGGTATATGTGAAGCAGAAGTACAAGACTCAATGGACTATTGAGTGAAGGAGAAACACTGATTTTCAGTTACCGCTCGTACAATGCGAGAATTACTAAAAACTGTTTGGTTGCTTTAAAAACAAAATTAGTATTATTAGTAGTTTTTATTTTAAACGCCAATTTTTTTATTAAGTTAAATCATTCGCATCGATGATAACTTAGAAACAAACATGCACGCCGTACAACAGAACCGGATAGTGACAACAGGCACTAGTTTTGGCGAAACCAGTTTCTAAATATTTGTTAGCGGCTATGATAGCGATAACTTTAGAAAAGCTTTCCGCTGTCAACCAGCACGCTAATTACCACGGGAATGCTGACGAGAATTACCAGAAACAACACATCGGATACACAAAGACAATTTGTGAATAAATTATTTGATAATCAATCATTTAAAACGTAAATAATGGTAGGTCTGTTACCGGAGACCGTTTAGGTAGGTACAACCGCAGCTCCTATTACTACCGCCAAATAGTAATACGCGAACATTACTATGTTTATTAAAGGGGATACTAGTGAAATTACTGCGGTAACGAGACAACACTTTACATCTTAAGGCGAGCAGGATGTGGTGCTGTTTATACCATCTTAATCAGAGAAATGTTATGGGCAAGCGTATCACTTACGATCAGGTGAATGGCCTTGCTTGTCTCATCGTCTAAAGAAATTAAAAGAAAATACTTAATATATATTAAATATCACAAGATTAGTATGTTTTGTATATATATATATACAAGAGTGTAAGAGATCCTATATAACAAACTCACGGAACCGTCTTCAAGAAAAGAGTGAATATGCATTTGCTAGGTTAATGCGCTTTACCATCATCGACCACATCTTCACTTAACACCAGGTTGGATCGTGGTCAAGCATTAACCTATACTTACGTATAAAAAAAAAACCTTAACCAACCTGACCTGTTCTTAGTACATCATGCTAACTAATAAACGAGGCTCTGGTTCCCCATTGGGATTGGGCCAGCGTGGTAGGAGATGGTCCAAACCTCTAAACCATTTAGGAAGGTCACAATAATGATATATATATTTAACTTCATATTTATATACTATCAGATTTCGTTTATGCTCAAAATTCAACTTTCCCTCTTCATCTCCCACCTTCTAGGTTGACTGGTAAAAAATTACCATAAGAATAAAGTCCGCTTATTAGACCCTAGTTTTAAGTGTTGCCAAGCTTAAAATTAATATGATAAAATAGATCTAAAGTTAAAGTCTTAACATGTAAGTAAATTCGCCATACACGAAGCCAGCGTTAAGTTAACAATGAAACATATGTCGACGGCGGGTTACGAAAGTTGCGCCAGATGTGGTTGTAACTTAAGCTAAGTTACCGCAGGATAAGCAACGGCCTATGTATACGGTGACAGGTAAACAATTGACTAGAACTGTTGATTGATCGAGTGACTTCACATGTGTTTGGGGTATGAAGGGATCCAAGTATTCATGATAATACAGGGTCACTAGTAATCAGGTAATAGAACTTGGAGTCTGTGGTCAGTATGCCACTGTTAAACTTTGTTAAGTCGATTTGGGCCATTCGACAACATGCTGGCCAAATGCTGGTTAACGTGATGGCAGAACCTTTGTAGATCAGCAGAATGCATAAGGAGCAGGTAAGGTTGATCCAGAAGAATATTCAACTCCAAAGTAAATCTTAAAATGGTTTAACACCACATTTATGTGATAAAAAATAGAAGTAAGGATGTTTAAGCTATAATGCTGTGATGCAGAAGACATTCTTCAATCATGATGGTGATGAGACAGTATATTACGGTTCCGTACTGTTTGCACGTATATTCGCCGCACCCCAAATCGGGGATTCCGTTAGCAATGAACAATAGCCTCAGTGCGCTGAGTAACGAAAACCGGAAGCGGAAGTCTCATTAGCGTGTGGGCACGCCCACGCGCCCACGCGAACGAATTTGCCGTATGTCAACAGTGGACATGGTAGAAGGTGATGCCAATGGGCATATTTACTTTAAGACTTTAAGACATCTAAATGATTAAATCATCAAATGAAATTCGAATCCGAACAGGATAGATTAGATAAATACCCTAATTAATGGTGTTCATGATCATGATCATGAGATAATACTTTCGTAGTTTCATCAAAATCTTTTATATTTTTGACTCTTCCATCATCCGCACTTCGCTTGATTTATGTAGTAGAACAGTGACGTCACAATGCATGTTTTTTTTATTTTTCTCTTTCCCCTTCGTGTTGTGGGACTATGGGTTGAATTTTTATTTTATTTCTAATTTATTTTTCCTACTTTTCCGAATTCTTTCCATTCACTCTACATTATCTTTCTTCCATTCTTTTCTCTTCCGTGCATCGCCTCTCATTCCAAAGAGCCCCATCTTTACAATTTTGACGTCATCTTTTAAATTTCTTTTAACATTATTTGCTATGTAATGATATAATTTTACATACTATATACATTTCCTTGCTTACTGTCTTTCGCTATTTCAATTTTTACAATTAATAATTCAATTTAATGTATACATACTTTTACTTTCCTTTCTGACATCTTAAATTTTTACTTTCTTTTCTTGCTTAATCGTTTACCGTTTTATTTCAATTTATCACTTTTTGTATGATTTCTCTAGCATAATTAATAAAGATGAGGCGACTCTTGTCATCATTCATCACACAATGCATTTTCTCGTTATTGTAAATAATGTACATCATCTGATGTTTAAAGTTTGAGTAAATGACTGCACTGATAAATACCAACTATTGGTGGTAAGTTTGTTACCAAAGACCATCTAGGTAATTACCGCCGCAGTACCTATTTCTACTGCTGAATAGTAACAAATATTACTGTGTATATCGAAGGGTGCTTTATGCTAGTATAATTACTGGGGTAATGACTTAACAACTAAAGTCTCAAAGCGACCAGCGCAATCTGCTGTTTTTACGAGCACGATGCAAAAATTAAAGGCGTTTAAAGTGAAAGATAGGATTGGAAAGGAAAAGATTAAAAGATATTAATAGTAATTATGGTATAATTATAGAAGAAAAAGGAAAATTAAAGAACAAAGCCTTATTTTCATATTAGCGTTTATCTTTCTAACATGGGTAAGAGTCTTGATTATTCTCTTGTTATTTTTACTATACTCTTTACTTTTTGTTACTCTTTCCTTCTTTATCATTCTTTGCTTCGTATTTTCTTTCAATCTTTTATCTTCTGTTCTTATTCCTTTCTCATGCTTGCAATCTTTATACATATTATCGTTAAATAATTTTTAATTTGTTATTTGTAAGGATTATGGTTTATTTTTCTTTATTACTGTCTACTATCGACTTAAAATATTTAATGAATATGTGCACGCCCTGGATCACACTGACCAAGAGAAGTATGAAGAAATAAAATGTTCAAAAACAAACCCGGGACCGTGGTCAGATAGCAGTCAATCCAACTGTTCTCGTAAAGCAATAACATTAACAACAAAAATGTGACGAAGCGGTCAATCGGGACCGATTCGATACCGCCGGCTGCGACCCAAGCGGTGCAGAATCGATTTTACTGCACGCCCACGCGTGGCCGCCGCGCCCTCGGCCCAAATATCGCAGCCCACGCGGATTATTTAGTTACGAGTAATCTTGTTTTAATTTAGTGTTTACAGCAAGGTGTTTACAACAACCTATTTGCTAGGTTAATGCGCTTTACCATCATAGACCACATCTTCACTTAACACCAGGTGGGATCGTGGTCAAGCATTAACCTATACTTACGTAAAACAAAAAAATTAAAATTATCAAAATGCAACCTTTTCAAGTAATCATTACTGCATTACAGTAGACTGTTTTTATACCACTAAGGTGGCAAACAAGTATACAACCTAACTGATGGTAAGCAGTTACTGTAGCCTATAGATGACTGCAGCACCGGGATAGTAGTAATAGTAGTAGACTGGAGCTAGACTGACGGCCGATGAGGCAGTAAGATCCTAGAGTGGCCAGTGGTGTAACAGTAAACGTACTGCTAACACCTCCCCTCACCCCTAGGTAGAACAGCTATCTGGTGAAGGTCGCGGAGTCGCTGGATGCAGACATCACAGGACCGATAGGAGTGGAGATGTTGATATCCAGCAGTAACTCATAAGTTGGTGACGATAATGATGATATTTATTTTCATCAGAATAAATATCATTATTGTTTACTTTTTCATTTTTATTAATTATTTCTACTACCAAATAGTAATGTGCAAACATTATTGCGTATATTCAAGGGTGATACTAGTAAAATTACTGGGGTAACGAGACTTAACAACTAATAGCGATGACTGTATATATCATATTAACCAGCGGCGTATTATGGGCATATCACTTAATAACAAGTGAACGCATTGCTCATATCGTCGTCTAGTTAAATAATAAAAACTGAATAGCGATATAGAAATCTATATAGCGAAGTAAAACTTCTATTATGAGACAATTATTACGTCCTACTTTTTGTACTGTATTATGAATTTTACTATAATACGGTAAGAATTATGAATCAATATGTTTTAAAATGTGTTCTTCTTCGAGATGTGGGTAAAGGCCTCGATATTTCTTTTGTTGTTTTTACTCTTTTCTTTACTTTTTCTACAAAGATTAAAGCGTCTAATAACGGAACAGTAGAGTCGTATATAAATCAAAGAAAAGAAAACGGTGTAAAGGAAACACTCAGCACATGAACACTGTCCCCCGTGTGCTCTGCAACCGGATACGAGGAGCGGGGTATCGGGTGACGGGTTCGAGTTCCGAGAGGCGCGCGCTGACTGATATTTGATTGAGACGCAGTAAAGTTTTGAAAAACAAACATCGCGACGGCGGCTAATGTCGTTTACTGCAGTTTGGAAGTACGTACATAAGGAACTCTTACTTCAACAGATATCAATAATATACATTATTAAGGTACTTGGTAACTTTTGGTCCTACTTCCGCTTGGCCGGTTAAACCGGAAGTACATATAAACAGTATTATTTTTTCACGAGGAACACTTACTTCAATAGATATCAATAATATACATCATAAGATACTTGATGACTTTTAATTCCACTTCCGGTTGGTCCGTTATACCGAAAGTACATATAAAAAGTATTTTTTTTATCACGAGGAATTCTTACTTCAATAAAGATATCAAAAAACATACACCATTAAGGTACTTGGTAACTTTTGGTCCCACTTCCGCTTGGCCGGTTATACCGGAAGTACATATAAACAATATTATTTTTTCACGAGGAATTCTTACTTCAATAAAAATATCAAAAATATACATCATTAACGTACTTGGTGATTTTTGATCCCGCTTCCGGTTGGTCCGTTATACCGAAAGTACCTATAAACAGTATTTTTTTTTACGAGGATTTATTACTTTAATAAAAATATAAAAAAACTGTACTCCATTGAGCTACTTGGTGATTTTTGGTCCTACTTCCAGTTGGTCGGTTATACCGGAAGTATATATAAATAGTAGTTTGTTTTCACGAGGAATCCTTTTACTTCAATAAAGATATCAAAAAATATACATCATTGAGGTACTTGGTGATTTTTGATCCCACTTCCGATTAGCCGGTTAAACCGGAAGTATATATAAATAGTAATTTTTATACGAGGAACATTATTGTATAAGAATAATGTCAAAAATATGGATAGTTATGGTATTTAGTGACTTTCAGCACTACTTCCAGTTGGCCGACCTAAACCAAATATGGCTAAGAACCATCTCCGTGCTTACCTCAATATTAATGCCAAGTTTCAGGTTCAGCTTAGTGTTTGTTCAGGGCGTGACCATAACGAAATTTTGACACATATTCTTGACTAAATCATAGTCGATGCAAATTTGATAATAAAGAACCGTAACCATGTGCTGATGATGCAGCTTTTCCACTTCCTCGAAGTAGTACATGAAGACTGAACTGTTGTCTTCCGACCAACAGTTCTTAGTTAAACTAATTGAGGAGATTATTTCATTAAATGTTTAAAGAGTTTGGACTGTTCCCAGGATTTCCTCCCTCTCCCACTCTCCCCTGCAGCCAGATGGCAGCACGTTGGCACGAATCCGAAGTTCGTGACGGCCGATCGTGTCCAGATATCCGAAGGTTTCTTTCACTTCGATCATACGAGCAAATACATCGAGTATGTTAACGTCATCGTTTTGTTTGTTGCACCAGCCAGCGTACATGGGATCGATTACCGGTAACCATTGTATATGGACTTTAGTAACTGATCCATTTGCTTGGTATTATCTTACTATTTATTTCTTAAGATATCTTTTACTGGTGGTAGGTCTATTTTGACGGAGACTAGTTACCACCGCAGTTGCTAATGTAGCCTACAAATAATACTGTGAATATTACTGTGTTCAAGTTTGAAGGGGTGGTGTTTGTTAGTGAAATTACTAAGGTAACGAGATAACACTATCTCTCAATGCGAAGAGCACTATGTGATGCTGTGTATACCATCTTAACCAGCTACATGTTATGGTCAAGCGTATCGCTTACCATCAGGTGAACGCAGGGTCCTCTCATTAGCTCCTCGAATAAAGAACTATTAAGAACACTTTCGACCGTTCAAAAGGAAAGATAAAATGTGGTTATCTTTATTGCGTAAAATGTAGTTAGTAATTACCAAAATGGTGGTGGGGTCAAAGGCGTTAACCCCACCGCAGATACTTCAATACTTTCTCAGTTAACTGATAACCGAGTTCAATGTAGATAACGGACAGTTACATAGCTGAGTATGCAAATATAGTAACGCTGAGCTCCCGAGTTTCGTATATCGATAACATATATAATATATATATCAAAAACTAAACTATATTAAATACACATATATAATATATATATATA
>DWLS01000681.1:0-27627 GCA_018246255.1 Pachliopta kotzebuea
GTCTCCATTGTAACGTAATATTTTCACTTTGTGATAGAATATTATTCATTAAAACCAAAATTTTTAGTATAATAACAACTTAGAAATTTTCAGCGTGAAACTACGTCTAGAACGCAGCCTCGCGCCGAAAAATTCCTTTATTCATTTATTCATTGTTTGACTTTTTTTCGTATGAATTTAATGCTTTCAGCCACTATTATGGCCGCGAAAGCTTCGTCGGACTCTGAGCTCGCGGATCCGGACTCCGGGAGCAGAAAAATATATAAATGTGAAATATATAATATAAGGAAGAGGAGAGAGACGCGGGAAAAAGATTTGGGGAGGGAGTAAGAGGTGGGAAGAGAAAGGGTGGTAATGATACAATAGATACTTATACTTACATATATAAACTGTACCTTAACCTAATTCCGTACTCGGAGTACGAAAAAAGAAGTCGCGCTGCCAAAGTGTGAGGCGCTCTGCTTCCACGCTTCGCGGCGCGGTCCTCCAGCGGGTTCGGTCTCTCCGGCAATGCGCTACCTGGGAGTAATCCTCGATTCGAGGCTCACCTTCGTCGAGCATTGTCGGCGGTTGGTGCCCCGGCTCATGGGTGTGTGCGGCGCTTTAAGCCGCCTCTTGCTCAACGTCGGAGGCCCCAACGCGCCGAGTCGGCGTTTATACGTGGGGGTGGTGCGCTCGATGGCGCTCTTCGGGGCGCCGGTGTGGGCGCACGCGTTGCGCGTCGAGACGAAGGTGCTGCTTCGGCCCCCACAACGAGCCATGTGCGTGCGGATGGTGCGCGCTTACCGCACCGTCTCAAACGATGCGGCGTGCGTGCTGGCCGGATACCCACCGTGGGAGCTGGATGCCCGCGTACTCGCCGCGGTCTACGATCGCGTTGCTGAGCGCCGGGCGTCCGGATTAGTGGGCGCTTCGCCGCAGGAAGTGAGACGCGTTCGGTGGCTTGAGAGCTGAAGACTAGTCGCCTTATGGGCGGATAGTACGGCGGAAGTAGTACGCGGATAATTATCTCCTTGTGCTTTTTTTTTTACGTAAGTATAGGTTAATGCTTGACCACGATCCCACCTGCTGTTAAGTGAAGATGTGGTCGATGATGGTACAGAGCATTAAAATTAAATTAAATTAAATTAAATTTTGTGCTTCTCGTTTTAACATTAATCTATCAAATCAAATCACAGATAACATGATTAAATTAAGAATCTACTTTCACAGGGAGGATTTCTTCTTATGAAACGACTTCCTATAATTTTAGTTTATTTCAAATAAATACTAGGATTTTTAGTTTTGGCCTATGAAAATATACAAAAGTCAAATACAAGAACAGTTATTTTATTTTTATTGGCTGTTCTATTATTTTAAGTCGTCAGTGTCCGGCTGTTATCGAATATTGAAAAAAATTATCGTTGTTAGTGGGTTAGTAAAGAGTGTGGTGAATTATAAATGTTATTTTTTAACAGATATGGGGACATCGCAAAACGACTGTTATCTTCGAATACTTGTGACTTATATATGTTATGATAAATACGCCTCACGCCTAGTATGTCATTTATCTAACCTTAAAAGTACAGAAGTAGAAAGTATAATTGTATCTCGATGGGTTCTCGGCAAATAACGGAAAAATCTTTATCAATATTAAGATCTTTGCCGAGAATATCTCTTGGCAACATACGTGATAATCCTGGTTCGAAAATTACAGTAAGTAAATAAAAATATAATTTTCCGTTGTTTATTATTTTCACTTGCATATATCATTCAATATTACAATTATTTACTAGCAAAAGCGTGGACGTGGACAACACGGTGGAGACAAACATGGTGCTGGGAACAAAGGATCAGGTCAAAGACAGAATTACATGAGGTTGGGTTATGAAACTGGGAATAATCCGTTTTACCTCCGTATTCCGCAGGAACCGTACTATCGTGGACACCAGTAAGTGATATGTTATAAAGTAGCTGGATAAGAAAATGTGTTTTTATATTCTTCAACAGTTTTCCCAGTTAGGATATTTGAATACAATGTATAAAATAGTATTTTATTGCAGTTTTTCTGCTTATGCAATAATTAATATGCAACAGGCTAATTTTAATTTCTGTGGCTCAAGTTTTTCTAGATATGTTAGGTATATTCACAATGTATGTTGCAAATGTAATTAGGCTGTGGGCCCCGTGGTCAAAGAGCCCAGTTTCAGAAAAGCTGTATGTCGCAAGAAACTGGACAGCACTATCATCACCAGAGACCACAAGTGTTGCAAATGTGAAGATTGCCTTGTAAGGCACTAGATTGCTTTGTAGAAATAAAAATGTTATAAAATTTAATTATTTAATATACTTATAAATACTAATTTATTTCCCAAACTTTTATTGCAATTATTGATACAATCTTTTATTTGTTACAGTCACAGAAGGCAGTATCCACCATTGTCATTATTAGAATTACAGACCTTAATTGATAAAGATAGGTTGGATATATCAAAACCTATTGATATTACAAGATTGGTTAACTCAGGACTTTACAATTTTTTTCCTGATCAAAAACATTTTGGTGTTCATTTAACTGATGAAGGAGTAGACTTATTTTCAGCAAAAGTCAATGTTGAAGTACAGTGGGCAAGTGAACAAGTAATTGCTGCTATTGAGAGGAATGGTGGGGTTATCACAATTGCATATTACGATCCCCATAGTCTTTTCATTTTGAAGAATCCTAAAAGATTTTTTGAAACTGGTCAAGCAATTCCAAGGAGAATGATTCCTCCACCAGACGTTATTGAATATTATACAAATCCAGAAACCAGGGGTTACTTAGCTGATCCTCAGGATATTTCACAGGAGCGATTAAAATTAGCACAAAAGTATGGATATGAATTACCAATTTTAGAAAACGATTTACATTATGACATGTTAAATGAAAAAAAAGACCCAAGGCAAATATTTTTCGGATTAGAACCAGGATGGGTAATAAACTTACAGGATAAATGCATCCTTAAACCTCGTAATGACGAGTTATTAAGATTTTATTCTTCATAAATGACAATTCTTAGGATAATGAACAAACATTTTATTTAAAGTATGATCACACAAATACAAGTCATTAAGTAAATGCAAAATTTGATCTGTGTCTGTGGTTTTATTTCTAATCAATTATTACATACAGTAAGAAATTATATAGATTTTTAAGGGATTTACATTGTATTGAAACAGCAACATAATCTTGTTGTTTTTAATTCAACTGATATAATGTTATTGTTCAGTACCGGTAGTGATCTGGCTTAAATGGACCTTCAGCAGGAACACCTATATATTTTGCCTGTTTTGGTGTGAGTTTAGTAAGTTTAACACTAAGGTGGTCCAAATGAAGTGCGGCTACCTCTTCATCTAACTTTTTGGGTAAAGTATGTACACCAATGGGATAAGCATTGTGTTTTGTCCACAACTCAATTTGCGCTAAAACTTGATTAGTGAATGAATTAGACATGACAAATGAAGAATGTCCAGTGGCACAACCTAAATTAACAAGTCTTCCAGCTGCTAGTACAATAATGTGATTCCCATTGTCTAATTCATAGCGATCTACTTGGGGTTTTATATTTACTTTCTTAGCATTGCTGTCTAACCATGCAACATCAACTTCACAATCAAAATGTCCGATGTTACAAACTATTGCATCATCTTTCATTCTCATAAAATGTTCCTTGCATATGATATCTATGTTTCCTGTAGTTGTGACAAATATTTGGCCCACTTCTGAAGCTTCTTCCATAGTAGTAACTTGAAAACCTTCCATTGCTGCTTGAAGGGCATTGATAGGATCTATTTCTGTGACAATAACTCTGCCACCAAAACCTTTGAAAGCTTGTGCACATCCCTTGCCAACATCACCATAGCCTGCTACTACACACACTTTTCCTGCAATCATAATATCTGTAGCTCTTTTGATTCCATCTAATAATGATTCTCTGCATCCATACAAATTATCAAACTTGCTTTTTGTGACAGAATCATTAACATTTATTGCAGGAACTTTCAAATGACCCTCACGAAACATTTTATACAAATTATGTACTCCAGTTGTTGTTTCTTCAGAAATGCCCTTGACATTCTCTAACAGTTGAGGATATTTTTTGTGTACCAAGTTTGTCAAATCTCCTCCGTCATCTAGTATCATATTCAGAGGCTGAAATAAAAGAACATACATATATATAAAAACATTCCTAATGTTATTAGGAATATTTGATTATGTTAGTTGACTTAGTATTTGTATTAAAGAAAAGGTAAAATATTTACTTTATCATCTGGGAAAATCAGAGTTTGTTCTATACACCATGTATATTCTTCTTCTGTTTCTCCTTTCCAGGCATAAATAGGAATTCCTCTAGCGACAAGAGCAGCAGCAGCTTCATCTTGGGTGCTGTATATGTTGCTACTTGACCATTGTACCTCAAATAAAATTATGGTAAAGCAAATGCATATATGCAACAGAAGTAGTCTTAAAATAGTACATTTTTTTTTTAGAGAACACTAAAAAAACTTTTTCCAATGAAACATGTTTCATGGCCAAATTTGCTTTATTTACTATATTGTATTTAAGCTACTATTTCTTTTACATGTAAATCTCTATACTTCTTTTATTGTATTGTCTCTATTAGTATTCAAAAAATATTTGTCACGCAAATGTCAGAAATAGATAAAAATATTGCTTCATTTTTTTGGATCAAAGGTGACTGATAATACATGTTAAGTAAATGAGATAAATAATTTTAAATGTAAACAGATGATTAAATCTACTACTGTATTCATATTAATAAATTTGAGATAACATATAATCTTCAATTGTAATAGAATGTGGAAAAAAATATAAGATTATATGAATGATTATTCATAGTACTCTAATCTATCTTAACAAGGTAAGATATGCTTGTACTCATCTTATCTATGAGTATTGATAAGGGGGTTGTATCAAAAAAAGTTAATAGTGTAGACAATGAATACTAAAGATTAGCAAGACAAATTGATCATAGGACTACCTAAAAACTTTACAAGTATAAACAACATAACATAATGCTTTCCATTTTTTATTAAAATGGTTTCCAGAAGTATATATCTGATATTTAAACTTATTCAGCACTAGATTTATTTAATATAACAAAATAAGTAATTTCAAATTACATGTACACATTTTATTTCTTTGCTATAGAATGAACAAGCAATGAATTCTACACCATCACTAATACACTATATAAATGTAAATATAACAATTGTAGTATTAATATATATATTTTAATACTACAATTGAATACTAATGAAACATATGAACATGTTTTTTAAGAAGTTATAAATAATAAAATAAACTTTGTTGTAATTAATAACTAAAAATGTAGTTAATAGTGCAGTAATTTTACCTCAGCTCCTAACTCTATTAGAGTTTCTATTAAAACAGCAGTTTGTACTGTCATATGAAGACTTCCAGCAATCCGAGCACCTTTAAGTATTTTACTTGCCGCATATTTGCGTCGACAAGCCATTAAACCTGGCATTTCTTTCTCTGCTAGCATAATTTCATTACGACCCAAATCGGCCAAGCTCAAATCGGCTAAAAAAATTAAAAACTTTTTTGGCAAAATAGGGTAATTATCAAGTTGGCAATCATTGTAAAGATGAACTAAATATAATAAATGAGATAGTCGTTGTCACTAAAGATAATGTTATTTTTGAACCAGAGTAGTATCTTTTGTGGATTATTTATTATTACAAATACTATCGATATATTTTAATTTTATCAGCATCTTTTATGATAATACTAATATGATGCAATTTTTGTTATTGCTGGCACATGGTATTAAGATAACATAACCTATATAAAAGAAATTCGGAATTGATGAAAATAGTACGAATTGTTAAAGTTTTCAAAGCAATGAATATCATATGTATATATGAAAGATAGTTAGCATATTTTTTTTCTTTTATATTTATTAAGTAGTTGATACAAATATTTTTTACCTATTTTGTACGGTGGCTTCATTTTGTGCTTAATGTATTAACCTGAAATCATAACAACTATTACAAACCAACACACTGATATTAGTTATATAATAAACATTTAAAAAAATATATTAATATATAATAAAAAAGACCCTACTTAAGTTTGTTAAACACGACACTGATAAAACTACACGGAGCGATATCTCAAACGAAATGACAGATTTAGATTTAGGCGTTGATGAAATTGACAGACCCACTAAAGAGATAAGTGCTGTAACATAAAAATCTACATGTTACAAATTTGCAAATTTTTAATCCCTACAGGTCATCGGCAAGTTTTCAAAGACTGAAAAATAAATATATGAAAGTTAGTTTTCATAAAATTGTTATTAAAAATAACGTTATGTCAGTATAAAACTAGTAAAGAAATAGTATCTAGAAATCATCACTCTGAAACATATGGCAAATATTTTATTTTTAGTACGGATATATTAATTTATCAGTCAGTGTGTGACATATGCACATATTCTTTACATATGTAAATATGTAAGCGCATATTAAGAAATTTTTCATTTTAATATTGCAGCAAAGCAGCTAATAGCTAAATAAATAGCAATATAATCCGTGCCAATCTTGTTAATCAAAGTTATATTATCTTATGTTCTAAGATATTATTTTATCATCATCATCAATGGACTACAGCTTATTGCCGGGGGTAGACGAAGTAATTTCCTTACCCCAAGGTTCAGAGATACCTTCGAACTTCATTGTGTCGACAACAACTACACGTTACAAATGACTTTTTTTGTTATTTTGAATTTATACTACTTTATTTATTAGAATTGAAATAATAATTCTAAAAGTAGTTGATTTATCTTGTATACATCGACTTGAAGTAAAGAACATACGCATCGAATTCGGAACTTCCTTTTTGACGTCGGTTAAGACAATTACTTCGGCGAGCGCGACTTTTTCCCCTAAGTTACAAATTGTGTGTGATTTAATTTCAGCAATAGTTGAAGAGGTTAACGGTGCCGTACGTCAACTAAGTAATAAATAAATTAGTTGATCCTTGATTCTGTGGGTGCGGGCATTCTCCTAGAGCACAAATAAAAGATAATCATACAGTAAAAGGCTACGTAACAGTTATAAAATGCCAAACATGACGTCTACATCAGGCGACTTTTTTTCCTTTTCTCAATTTGTCTCTTGATTGTCTGTACTCATGCTGCGATTACACCGCTACATCAACCTCTCCTTGAGACCGTCCCAGGGTGATAACAGCTTGGTAGCCGTACAACTCGGCCTAACCTGGTTTTCGACACCCCGAACTGGTTCCCACTCTGTCGTGGCGAAAGGGCTCTAACCGTGGTCTCGTCACCCACGGTGAAGCGAAGAGGAACCTACCAGCTTGCGCGAGGAGTAGGGCCGACCACGGTGGCCACTCTAGGCTTGTGCTTGAGAGCTGCGGCTCTCGCTCGCCTCGGGGTGGCCAGGGGGCTGCGAGAGGCAAGGGTGCGGTTCGTTTAGCGCCGCACTTACTGCCAACTGCAGCCGAAGCGGGGTTGCGGGGAGGGGGGAGTGCCAGTGTAACGCCGGCAGCTCTCCCTATCTTCCGCGGCCATATAATGGTTGGCAGCGGAGCCTAAGATCAGATCTGCCGCAGGGAGCTGGAAGAGCTTGCTCTGCTGGCTCCCACGGCCTTTGGGTGACGGACTCGGGGAAGTCTGTTGCCCATATGACGAAAGGCCCAGAAGGGGTCGCGTTGTGTTCCAGCGCGCCCTACCAGAGGCAAGGGGGACATTTTTCTCTCCCCGAGGTGGAGCTGCGGAAGCAGTTGGCGCTGGCGGGGTCGCAGATGTCTTTCTGTTCCCCCCCTGTGACTCCGCCGTACAGCGACCAGGTGAACATCATAGAGGTTTTAATCGGTGCGAGTCCGACATAACAAGTCTTTACCCCCGCGAAGGCAGGTATGCGTAGGTATTTCCTCTACGTTAATCAAAAAAAAAAATCTGGTTTTCAAAACATGCTGTCTTTCAGCGTCGAGTTCACTAGTAATCTGTAGTGATGATGATGTTTTGTGGCCCGTTAGAGGTAATCTTGGTTACCAATAAACTATTGGTAACTAAAACTATCTCTCTTTTATAATCGAAAAATGAAATAAGGAAAAATTTCGCAGCATTGTTTAGTAGTGTATTGAACGATAATATATCAATAATGAAAGACTATATTTAAATTGTTTAATGTTCAAAATAACATCTTACTGCCCTGAGGTACATATATGGTAATACCCGCGAAAACCTTGGCTATCTAGATCTACCTATTCTACATATTGAAATTAATGTTATTCCTACATATGATGACTAACATAACGAAAGTTAGGAAAAGTTGATGTCATGGTTGATCAAGAAATTATGAACGTGAACAAATAAACCTTTAACCTAAGACAGATTTATTGAACCACCCATAGGTGACAATTGCAGAATTTTCGACCCCTTATGAGAAAAAAGGAGATGCAAAGGTAAACTTCTTTAAATGGTCAAAAGAAATGCTTATATTTTGGAAGCATTAGCTCACAATCCATTCTGTTCAGAGATCACATGTAACGCTGTATCCAATAACAACATATAGCCGATTTCGGATTGTTCTTCAATGTGACTTCACTGTGACATATCTACGTCGTCATCTGTGTATCCAAAGGTCTTGAGGAAAAATGATCAAAAATAAAGAATTAATTCTTGAGGAATAGCTTGCCTTGGAATTATTATTATCTTTTTAGTCAACTACAAAGTGATGGTGGTAATAAATCTTTCTTAATTAAAATTTTTTGGACATGTTGTAAGTGCATGAACACGTGCAATGTGTGGGAGAGTTTGTTTAGATTTGTCACTAATCATTTTTACGTGTGACGACCGTCAGAAGTAATAAATATATTAGTTTTAATTGAAAATTCCTACCTAACATGGCATGAAAGTCACAACGGATTTACACTATATTAATAAAATGAAGTTGCGCTCTGGCCGTCGACTTAAACGCACATTTATGCAAAGTTCCGCGCTCGTAAAATTCGTTGTGGTGACAAAAGTAGTTTTTGTGAAAAGTTCTTGTAGGTGTTTAAAATAATCTAAGTTCAAGGAATTAATTTGCCAAAAGTTATTCTCAGGTGTTTTATTATTTTGAATATTAATAAAAACAGTGTACGAATATTAACCCTCTGCTACAGTATGAGAATATGCTTTATTAATTAAATTTGGATTCAGAAGGCACTTTTGACCGGAAGACTCATCGGATGAATTATTATTAAAAATAATTTTTGTAGCTAGAAATATTAATAAATAACATTTACCGAGCTGTTAGTGACTTGGTTACTGGCGTTTATTTGTACTTATTCAGCTAAGGAGACCAGAATATTAAGAAGTTTGTGAACCGTTCTGAGTAAAATATAGTAATTATATTCCAATAAAATTATGAATTTCTACTTGCAGTACCACAAATAATTACCCTGAGGAATATTTGAAAACTTGTAATGCAATTTCTAAGTTATGATAAAATAACCGTTATTTTGTCCAATTGTTAGTGTAAAGAATAAAAATTAATTTTAATGAAACAAAAAAGATTGAACTTTGAAATCCTTTTATTACAGTAGAACAGTTTACAGAATAATTATTGTTGGCGTAACAAAATGAAATTAAGGTCGATAACAAAATAATTTCAATCAATATTTATTTGCGCAGGAAAAGTGGGTGGTATTCATTGACTCAATGCCTATGATTCTACACCAGAACCTTTCATGGCATGGCACTAGTCCTCACACATATTCTCCTATCATCCTTGACTAAATTAATAACATGATAACGAGAACTGCGAACTTACAACCGTTTCAAAAAATTTACATGTTGTAACGTAACACAACTAGACAAACAAAGACACGCTTCTCTTTAAAAAATCTTGCATAAATCTCGCAAACATCATTCCTGTCAGTGATGCTCACAGACTAGCCAAACACTTTGAAATATCAACTGTAAATAAAGTTGAGACTTGCTCAAAAGAGGCCTTGTTTACTCTAGTACAAAGATGCCGCCTGATTAAGAGCTGTAATGAATGCCAAACACGGCACATATTGAAATAACAGATAATTCGATTTAGTAAAAGGCACTCATTAGGTATAATGAAGAGAAATAAATTTATTACACTTTCCTTCACTTAAAAATTTACAATAGTTTTTTAATGTTGCCAAAGCATCATTAAACTTCTGACCAAATTAATATCAAACTATGACAATGAATTTAATATGGTATCAATCTTTTACAAATATTTGTCATTTAAATTAACTGTAATTCTACAAGAAGTACCAAAGACCAAAATAAGTTGAGATTCGTATTGGATTTTGCTGTTCTTTTATCACTGAAATTATCAATCAGAAACTATTATTTTACGACATGGTTAATATTAAATTGTTACAACTGATTAATATTGTAAATTAAAACATATCATTTTTTAATTACATATGTACAAATTATACGAACTTTTGATAAGAAGGAAAGTTACTCTAACCATCACAGGAAAAATTATACAATGCTATAAATAACCTAAAATTAGTTAAATAAAACCGAAATATTAGTTAAAATTTGATAAAGTGTAATAAAAGTATAAAATATGATAAAAGGTATTTATCTTTGTACACAAAATATCAAGGAGTAGTTAACGCCTTTGGCATTATATTCTTGTCCACACTCGGTGATACAGATAGGTTGTAGTAATAATATTTAATTGTATTTGCTTGTGCTAAAAACGTGTCTATGATGGTTAAAGTAATAATCACCAATATGGCGTCCTTCGATCTTGCTCTAAAAAGTTGTCGGAATCTTATAATATATCAACCTCTTAAAAAGATTGACACAGGCCTAAATTTACAAAATATGTGTTACGCTGATTCACAACATCACACAATTATACATTACTTACATTCAGCCTTTCATAAACCTTACATAACAATAATAACAATTTATAAAACTCACAGTCCCTTGCATATGTGCATGCCTTATAATAACATTCCTCAACTTTCACGCTATCATACTTTCATAAAAATCACTTTTGCGTCACATAAGTAAAGATACCACAGCCACTGTCTGTATCTACAATACCAAATAGGAAAAATGCTTTGATTTTTAATTAAGAATATTATGGAAAGATTACAGTGAGGCGTGTACAAAATATCAAGAATGCTGCGTAGGGTACACTGTTCCAAGTCGAAATAATCAACATATAGTTTACTGGATAATGAATAAATCATAAAAATATTTTTTAATAAGCACAAATAAATTATACATAGAAATTAATGTCATAAATAAAGAAAATTACGAAATTTTAATATTTAATCTTGACAAAAGCGACTTGGAAGTAAATGCACCAAACCACTCAGAAATAATGACATATGACCTCCCAATAAAGTTTACCAGCAGTAAGTTGACTGAAACTTTGTTAAATAACTGACATTTTCTGACATTCCGAATCTGAAAAAAAAAAACGTATTATTTTAAATAAGAGTAACATTTTATTGTCTTCGTAAAATAATTTTAATAATATAATAACTATCCTTTTTATTTGATGTTCTAATGCTTTCGGCTGCAAGTGATTCTCTAATTCATTGTACAAACAAAACACTTTTATAGCAATAAGAAAATTAAATTAACAGTATCAACAAAACTGCGTTTAAAATAATAAAAGCAATATTGCACGTTATAAAGCGAAGTGGAGCGAACAAATTAGGAAAGCAGACCCCGTCAAAAAACGAGACAAACGCTAAGGAGAAGAAGAAGATTGTACGTTACTCACCAGCTAGTGAGTGATGCTTGCTGCTTGAGTTTGCGGATTTCCTTAGTGGCCCAGTTGGCCAATGCCTTAGTGCGCGGCGTACGCGACCGCCGGGCAGCTTGCAACAGTTCAAGCAACGGCGGAGTCTCCAGCAGTGGCAATACTCTCTGCCCAAAGACCGTGCATAAATCCCCGGTCAATCCCGCGATTACCGACATATGGCCGTCCGTTCTCTCTGGTTCAGATGCAACTAATCTCATGAAGTTCACGATTGCTGGTACATGTGGTTCTACAAGCGCGACATCAGACCTTACCTGATCATAAAAGTCACAGGTCACTTTACACGACAAAAGTCAAAATATTAGTATATTAATTTTGTTGTAAGTTATACCCTTGTGACTATTTGTGCTCCATACATAAGGGCCAGATTAATTGTTGGCTCTCAGAGGCGCTTGTCCTATGAATAGGGAACTTTGGAAGTACCCATGAGGCTGCCATATTTACAAAACCTCAACAAAAATTCGATAAAAAAAAAATTATACTCCGCCTATAAGTGGTGTTCCTCAAGTTAATTACACTGCAACACATTGTGATTGCCACATTTAGATCTCAAATTGTCCCTGGAAGTTTCCTGGGGTCTACAAGAATTTGACTGATAGTCACCAGTGCTAATAAAATATTTGACACTGAATAAAATATTTACCTCTCCTGTTGAACCTTTCAAGCCTTGAATGATTCCTGTATATGCTTCTAATACACTTTCCCGAAGTTCCCCTAAATATTCCAGCATATCATAATCGTTACGATCAACTTGTGCATTGCTAGCCTGTAAACATAATGAAATAATCAACAATAATATATAAAATTCAATGTCTCCATAGATTTAGAAATATTTATGACTATATGTATGGAAATACAAATATATTATTTTTATAAGAAAAAATTTTTATTGTAATACAATTTATTTACCTGCAGCAACATTTGCATAACTATAACAAAGTATTTCGCAAAATCAGGACCAATGCTCAGGGCAATATCTCCAAAAACGGACAAAATCTGAGGCTTTACAGAACGATGAATTGAAGGATCACCTAAATTTTCCAATAGGAGACAAATAATTTCATCACAGTATGGTAGCACCTGTAAAAGAATTCGACAATAATAAAAAGTTAAATAATGATTTTATAATGTTATTGTTGGAAAAATTATCATTAATATTCATTAAAACTTTAACAGTACTGTTTAAACAAATTTGAATGATAATCTTTAACCTTTATAATAATGAAATTTTCAAAACAAATTTGTGTTACTGAACCCTAATTTAAAAATTAAAAAAAAAATCACTCAAAATTTTTCGTCATATTATTATAATAAGAGCAGTCAATAAAAAGTTTATTTTAAAAACACTTTGTATGTATAATATTTGTAATTTTACCTTACTCTTTAGAGCGCGGCAAATATCACCTGTGAGACCGACTGCTGCTATGCAAACTTGGTGCTCTTGATGATTTTTAAGTCCAACATAAAGGTATTGTTTAAAAGCATCCATATACTTTAAGAAACCCTCCCCTAAGACTTCAACTAAAGTAGATACAGCCATTAAAGCATCTTCTTGTACCCCTCCGGCTTTGCCAGCGTTACCAGCGAACATAGTTAAAATAGCTGTCATAATGGCATCCGATATTTGTGGCGCGTCTTCTGGCGTAACTTTGCGTAACACCGACTGTAAGGTAGCACATAGAAGACTCTGAAGATCATTGAATTGAGAGCGATCAGCTTGACTAGATATATGATTTTCCATCTGTAATACTTGTTGCAATCTCTCTAAAATCACCATTGTAGTCTTTTGGACAGTAACATAACAATCAGCAGGGGAATTTCTAACCATCTCCATTAATGCTTCATAAGCAGCAGACCTTAAATTATGTTGTGCAGCATCTTGGCGGTCAGTAGTCTCTAGAAGTCTCTGAATAATAAAATCAAAAAAGTTTGACATACAATAAGTTTGTGGCTGGTTAGAATCTCCAGTTTCTGCTGCCTCGTAAGCAGCTTCTGCAAGGCCGGTAAAGGCCCAGCAAACATTTGCGGCAACACGTGGTTCTGCCTTTAAGCCATTGACAAGACTTTCCAGTAATGGTTTTAGATATGTATCGTTAATTGCAGCTTCAGGAACAATTTCACATATCCTTCCAAAAGTCCATGCAGCTGTGTCTCTCACAGCAACACTTGAATCATACATAGCTTGAATTAGGGTAGGCATTGCCTTTTCAACTAGAGGTTTAAGAGTACTCGCTTCTAGACCCCCTAATATGGAACCAAATGCCATTAAAGCTGCATCTCTGTATCGCCAGTTTTCACTTTTAATATTTGAGTTGATGAATGGTAAAACATGTGGTACAATTTCATCTTCACAACAATTTGAAAGAAGCATTAAGCAAACTGAAGCTGCTTTGGATGGATTCCATTCCAATTCATCATCAGAATCATCTTGTTTAGTTAGTTTTTGCATAAGTATTGGTGCTAAGTATTGTAATGCACCCCGAGCATAAAACCTTGAAGTTCTAACAGGTGGACGACCTAGAAGTAGTTTATTGTAATTAAATAAAAGGTGTACTTTCAAGAAGAAATAGCAATTTTGAGATATATAAAAAAGTGTTCTTGGTAACTATTAAAATAATATTTTGCTCTATTTGAAAATATTTATTGTTTTTGGCCATATTTTCAATTAAAACAGCCTAGCATTCATTAATTTGGATTTATGACATTTTATCTTAAACTATGTATAACAGCCAGACTGTGGTGCATGTTATCACCTTTTGTCCCTTATTTGGGCGGGAAAGTCCAGTCTGTGATAGAAATATATATATATCGCCTCTCTGTTGAGTGATGAAGCAAGTCGCCACATATTCATAAGAAAATAATGAGGAACATAATAAATAAAATATTCGACGTAAAATAAAAAGAAAGGATGTAAGAGAAGCTAAGCAAATAAACAAGTTTTTTTTTTTTCGATTGATGTTGATGCTTTCGGCCACTATTATGGCCGCGAAAGCTTCATAGGACCCTGAGCTCGCGGATTCGGACTCCGCGAGCTGAAAAGTATATATATAAATTATATAATATAAGGTAGAGGAGAGAAAAGAGGGAAGTGGATGGAAAATAAACAAGTTAAGGACAAAATAATGTATGAGAAAAGAGAAATAAAAAACAATAATGTACAGGGTTAAATAAGTGCAGACTGAGAGGAAAATAAGAACTGTATAAGGAAAAACGGTGAAAGATAATAAGATGTAGGAAAGCGAGATTTTAGAGAAAGATACAAGGAAAGAGAAAAAATAAAATATGAAAAACATAGGCCTTTACCCATACCACAAAAGGACATACACAAAAAACCATAAGCGAAAAAAAAACTATGTAGCTGTACATGTTTAACGTTAAAACAATACCATAATTCCGACATGGAAAGTATTTTGACATTGCATAAGTTAAAAACCTGAACAAATTACGAATAATGTTAATTGTATTGAGGTAAGTTAATGGAATTGTGGTCACCTGTACATGACTAGGGGATGTTAAATCTTTAAATCACTGATTAACAGCTAAAACATTTTCTTTACTTTGTTAATGGTCACTAGTGGGAGGTCTCTGTTGCTAAAGACTACCTAGATAGATACCACCGCACCTCCTGTTTCTGCTGTGAAACATCAGTATTCAAATATTACTGAATTCTAATTTGAGGTTGTTGAAGCTAGACATTTTATCAGGGTAATGAGACTTAAAACTTAGTTTCAAGGCAAACACTTTAATGTGGTGCTGTGTATACCATGTTATAGAGAAGCACATCTCCTATAAGTGAACTACCAAATTCCTGAGTATGTACTTCAAGGTATGTTATGACTCAAGACCAAAAAAAAACTTGTCATAACGTTAGATATCATTTTAAGGTTAGATAATATTCTTAAATAAATATAATATTGAAATTAATCTTATCATTGCAATTTGATCATAATTTTCAGTTTCTGATTTCGATCATTTTACGAACACAAACAGGAAGGCGGAGTGTTTAAGAATGAATTGGCATAAGGGGTTTGTGACCAGCTTCCCAAAGATGTATCTTCTTGTGTATAAATCAACCACCCACACAATTTTACTATAAGATGATTGTATTATATAATTTAAACTTACTAATAACATTACCTAACAATTTTATTTATTAGTTAATTTATTATCACATCCCATAGAACTTTATTGTATAAATCATGAAAACATACCATGAAATCATTACTAAAAGTTTAGTCACTGCAATTTAACTGCAAATTCTTATTTACAATGTTTATATCACGGAAGTTACATAATAAACATATAAATACACATTTGTACAAATTTTACATCTTAATTTAAAGTATAAGGAATTTACCTGCTTCTGCTGCTTCTGCTTCCTCAATAGCAAGATCTATTTCTTCATCACTAACATTAGACCAAAACTCAATGCCTTGAAGTGAAATTTCATCCACATCAGATTTCATAGCTTCCAACGTAATAGGGAAAAGAGCCTGACCCATATATGGTTCCATAAATTGGTAGTACAGAGAAAGTATTTTGACCTGATAATTGAAATAATAAAATCAATATTAAGATTAAAACATCCTTAATTTAATTATTTTTTATTTTTTGGTGAAATATCTTACTTTAAATATATCTGCATCTCAGATTATTACTTCAACAAATTAAATTGAGACTATTTTTTCCATGAATGAAATAACTAAACAAAAAAAAATGACAAATACTTACTAAACATTGCAAAGCTGCAACACTGATTCTCATGTCAGTGGATTGTGTGGCTTCACAAACCACTTCCATGATAAAGTTCCTCTCATTTTCTTTTTCAAAATTTGCTTTAGTGAATTCTAGTGAATTTAATAACGCCTGAGTTGCTGCAAGCCTCACATGATTACTGGGCTCGGTAGACCGCATGCCATGAATAATAGCAGTTAATATTGGATTACTTTGTTCTGTTAACACTTCAGCATCAATTTCCTGGCAGATGTAACCTAAAGTAGGAATAGAAAAAAATGTAGGGTACTTTAATTAGTAACCATATAAAAATACAGTAACAATAATAGTTACAGTTGAGCCATTCAGTACACAAAACAATTAACTCTACTTTCTTATAAATTTTAAATTTAAGATCTAAACACTGGGTAAATTCACAACTATTTTGCTTATATTTTTGCTGTATCAAGTCAATCAATTTGTGCACTTAAAAGCTTAATTTTTTAAATAGCTAAAACATTTAAACTTGTTTTCATCATAATCATCAGTAATCTATTGAGATTAGCTTTTTCTAAAGACCACATATTTGTTCTTACAATATTATTTCTTATTAAATTGTTTTTTATTTACCAATAGCTTCTAATGTTGCTTCCTTTTTTAACTCTGAAGATTGAGCATTGACAACATTTTCTACTAGCATAGGTATTAAGTCATTCCACTGTCCAACTGGAAGTTCTGCTACAGCTACATATGCAATACACTGGGCTGCTGAACTAGGCCTGCTATTTTCAGTACCAACAGCTGTTAAAATCTGTAAGCACACAAAACATGTACATACTACTACACATAATGTACATAATATGACAAGGTATAAATTTTGTATTAAAAAATTTAAAAAGTTATAAAGCTATATACATTTTTCTTAATATACAGTCTTATATCCTCTGGCAATGATAGCCATCTTTGTTGATATTGTTGCTTTAAAATGGGATCTTTTGAGGTAAGGTGGTTTTTTAATTGGAGTCCTGCTGCCATTTGTGCCACCTGGCTGTTGCCACCTTGCACCAGGACATCTGACAGCATTTTAATAAAAGTAGTAAAGTTTGTGACTGCTGCATGGTCAAGGTATTTTTCTGCAGCTTCCAATTCATTTCGATCTGAAAATCAAATATCAATTGTCAAAAATAAATTTGCGTATTTAAAAAAAAACATTAATCAAAAAGTAATAGGTGATGTAAACAAATAAAGATGGTATATAAGATTTCCTGTGGAAATAGAAATTAACCAAATTAATACAAAACCGTTTTTTTAAGCGAGAAACTATTTTTTTAATGGGTCTGTCAGGTATTAGATTAATAATCGCAGTAAACTAAATTCTAAGTAACATGTAATGTTAATTAAATTGTAATATATAGTACCTAAAGTAATCACACAATTGATTCAAAAGCGGTTACATGCTACGTACGAAAAGTCAGTTGACAATAAAGAAGAAACGCCATGCTATTGAAAAAAAACGTTTCAACTTACCTGGAGATATTGTTTTTTCTAATATTTGTATAAGTGATAACGTCGTTTCCGCGAGCATTGTAAATTATTTTCTTTTTACAACTTACAGATACTAGATTGAATTCGTGTAACAGAAGAAAGAGGAAACCGGCACACGACGGGAACACTCATAAAATGTAAGTCATAGATACTAGAAGAAGTTTTTAATGTAAGTATATAGTGACAACATGTAGCACAGTCTGAGGATTTGATAAGTATACGTTAATACAGGTAATTATTATTAAATAAAGTTATACTATCTCTCTTATGAAGACGGCAAAGGCTTTTTTTAAAAGAATTTTGGATTTTTTTTATTAACATTCATATTCAATTTAAATTATTTATTATATATATATAATGTCATTAAAAATATTTTGTGACCTTAACATTGTTACACTATTTTCAATAAATTTATTTGTAGTAACATAAAACAATCAGTTCTGAAATAAGAATGGCAAATATGATAAAGACAAATTCTTTAAACGGCTACCGAAATACAACTTAATTAATTTATTAAATAACAAAGTATTATACAATGAATTATTCAACTTTTGTAATATTCATAATAATAGATTGTTTGTAAACCTCTTATTTATTGCTGTGCACAACATATATACAAATACTTCAAAATTATAACTAAAATGTCTAATCATTATACTGAAACGCTATGGGAATGGTTTTTAAAAAGGAGAAGAAAACAAAGGTACTTGTTTCTATGGAAAGAGAAAGAGTTTTATAGAATAAATATTGTAAGACATTTTTTTCCAAATTGCTGTCTCCATTTTTGTAAACATATTTATTTATTTAATTTTGTCACATTTATGAATACAGCTAAATTAATAATGTATGGAATGGTGCATTCTCTTTCAGTCAATCACGGAAGAGACAAGAGATTTTGAAAAAAAAATTAAAAAACGCGCAAGAATTATTTACATTCTCTCTGTCATATTTATATATTCTGTGGTTATTTTGACGTTTGTAGTTTCTTTCATTGTTGACTATCGTTCTTTTTAAGACGTTAGGCTAACAGGTTTAGACACAATGGTATTTAATCTTTATTTTAATATGAAATCGTTAAATGAAAAGCTTTTTTAATACTTTATTATGATATTGAGCTTATTTGCAAAGGTGTTACTTTAATTATTTTTGTACTAACTATTGAATTGTTGTTGTAGTCGCTCGTCATACCAGATAAGTTTCAACATATTCTTCGTATTATGAATACGAATATTGATGGCAAACGCAAGGTTATGTTTGCCATGACTGCTATCAAAGGAGTTGGACGAAGGTACTCTAATATAGTCCTGAAGAAAGCTGATATTGATTTGGATAAACGTGCTGGCGAATGTACGGAAGAAGAGGTGATTTTTGTTATTTTCAGTGAATATACTACTTTTTAAATGTTACTATCATAAGTGATTATTTTTCGAGGATACATGAACAAAATAACGTACTAATACCATTGCTATACAAAAATTTATAACATAGCCTGGAGAAAAGTATCAATACAACTAAATAATAAAATAAATATTATTTACTATTATTTTTATTACATTTTTTTACCTTATCAATGTATAATTATTTCAGGTTGAAAAAATTATAACCATCATGTCAAACCCTAGGCAGTATAAGATTCCCGACTGGTTCCTGAACAGACAGAAGGATATTGTTGATGGCAAGTACAGTCAACTTACATCTTCAAACTTGGACTCCAAACTTCGAGAAGATTTGGAAAGGCTAAAGAAAATTCGTGCTCATAGGGGCATGCGCCATTACTGGGGTCTTCGTGTGCGTGGGCAACACACCAAAACTACAGGTAGAAGAGGACGTACTGTTGGTGTATCTAAAAAGAAGTAATCAATAAACAATTTCATCCTTCACTACGTCTTTTATTGATCTTACTTTTTTTATATAGGAAACTATATGTCCCAACCTAAAGTATTATTATATTAGTCTCTATGGGCAGGGATGTATTAGTTGAAATACTGTAAGTGCTTGGATAGTATGGTTCATTAGTGAGGTGGGGTTGTAATCTGAAATGCTTTTTAATAGGTGTACCAATAATCTGTGCAATGAAGGATCAACTGGTGTGAATATTGAGTGCAAGGCTTGTCCATTTGAGAAAATCATCTATTGGCAAGTGATAATAATTAATACTTTTTATTATATTACTTTTTACATATACTTTTACATATACTTATTATGGTGCAGCTGGGGAGAACCCTTTTTTAGCCAGCAGTGTTGATTATGATGATAATAATAGAAGCATTGTCAAAGATTATTTTATTTTTTTGTCATTTTACAGAAACAAATTGCTAATTACAAACAAAAATGTAGGATTAAAATAATTATAATTCTAGTTGAGTAGTAGCTTTCAAATCTTAGATAAGGTAGTGGTGCCAGTAGATGGCCATTTAATGCAGTAGTTTTTGTTTTTAAACACTGTGTTAATCGGTCTATGCACTTAGTAAAGGTGTTTTGCAATAACTTAAACTCGAATTTATTAGATCAATCAACAGATTACTCCAATTTATAAAATTCAAAAAGAAACAAATTAAAAAGAAATAAATACAAATATTCTAGTAGTTGGCCACTTGAGTTAAGTGAAAAATTAGTAGATGGCCACTTGAGATAAGTGAAAAATTAGTAGATGGCCACTTTCTCACTAGTAGTTGCCCACCCAGTTTCAATGCTATATTCTGTGTTCTGAATAAAAATAAGCCTTATAGACTGCTTTATAAGAAATTTATTTTAAATAAGTCTAGTCTTCAAAGTGTTTCATTTCAGGCACATTAAAGAGGTCTCACGTTTTGCTTGTTTTCTGACACTCCTTTATGGTAGTGATGACGTTTTTCCACTCGTATTCACAAACGTCGGGCCGTACTGGAAATTTCCATAGCCGCGCCACTCTCGCCATGGCAGAAATTGAAGCGACCAATGGAAGCGCCGTAACAACTTTTCGACGAATTCGCCGTTCACTTTTTTCGGAGGGATCAGTTTGATGTCACTATCATCCTCATCCGTTTCTTTATCGTCAATGTCGCTTTCTGCCAATGAGACTTTAACACTTGAGTCAGAAGAATAACACATGTCTTCTGGTTTTTTTAGCTTGGGTGTCTTGAAACTTGCGGCGCTTTCGATCTTCTCCTTCCAATTTCTACTGTTCCATCAATGCATCTTTTTCCGCCTTCTTCCGTTTCCTTTCGTTGGCTCGCTCTAACTTCTGCTTTGCGAGATTCTCCTTCTTTTCCATTTTCCGTTTCAAGTAGATCAAATAATCTTTTCCAAAAGCTTCGGTGGGCAATTTGTTCCTTTGGATTCCTGTTTGTGTCCTTGCTCACTTCCGTCGGTACATAAAAAAAGTGCTTTTTAAAGGGACTAGGCACAGTGCTAGTAGATGAGGGTCCTGGTAGTTCACGTACAAGCTCCATGTCCACAGTGGCTAAGTCGGAAATCGGTGCTGGAATGTTGAAGTCAGCTGTAAGTGGAGATGCTGTCCGATCCCCGTGCGTTAGATCACTATCTTCCTTTTGGAGGGCATTTACTTCAGTTTTGGTACTGTGCCAGAAGTTGAACAATGACTTATCAGTGATGTCACCGGACCAATCACCAATTGTAGATTTAAATGCAATCAAGGTGTCAGCAGGTATTGGTTCATTTAGAAAACATAAGCCTCTCTTTAAGAACAAAATTTTTTCAGTGTTGTCCTTCTTCTCAACAGCTTTCACAGGGATCGTAACTGCTTCGGGGTTCCAGGGAACAAGGCCACATTTGCGGAAACCATTCACTAGTATGGAAGAGGTTAAGCTTCTTTCTTCCATCACCTCCATAAGCAATTTGGCAGTCTTTCTTCTTTAAAGCGTGCCCCTCCTCGCTTTGAATTTTTTCCATCCTCCACATGTGCACTGGCTTTCTCCAAGCTACCTTTAAAGGTTTAAAATGGCCACGTCAAGTGGTTGCAGCATATGAGTAGCATTTGGAAAGAGTGGTATAAGTACGATGCCTTTCTCATGACAGAACTGGCTGCATTGGTAAGACAAATGCGATTTGTGTCTATCTACGAAGAGTATGACAGGTAACATGAGGGTTTGAGAGGATAGCCAAGGGAAGAATATGTCAGCTATGAACTCGAAAAAAGCTTCACAGGTCATCCAAACCGAGTCGGTTTTTCCCAGTCCCCACTCTGATGGAAAATTGTCGGAAATTTCAGCTGGAATTCGCTTGTACGGGTATATAATAGTCGTAGGAGCAAAGGTGCCGGCAGCGTTTCCTGTAACAAGTACAGTCAAACACTCTTTGTCGTCAGCATTAACATGTTGGTAGACAATTTTGTCTCCTTTTTTGCGAGGACCTTGGGTGTTTTAGGTGCTAACATGAAAGCCGTCTCGTCACAGTTAAAGACTCTGTGGGGTTAAGAAGAATGTCGGCCCAACCTTTTTCTTTTAATTTGTCTCCAACTTTTCCAAACCATTCCCTTATTGCTTCTTCGTTGACGGCTGCTCTAGAAGACGTCAAGTTTTACGAGGTTCTTGAGGCTATTCCGTTATTCCTCTTCATAAAAAGTTTTAAAAATGTTTTTCCTGGCTTATTATTCGGCTTAAAAATGTGCAGTTTCGTTTTAAATCATTAAAGTATTTCTGAATACTGAAGAGCAGCTGCTCGTGAGTAATGGGGAATCCAGCCGCTGCAGATTCGTATTCCCATTGGCATATTCTCTCCTCTTCTTCTTTTGTCAGCATAGTGGCTGGGCCCATCTTCCTTGCAAGAGGAGATTTCCCGGTCACTTTATTTACAAGAGTCTGCCGAAGCACTCCAAATTTCTTGGCGGCAGCACGTATCAGTGTGTCATGGGATCTTACGTCGTTAACGGCTTGGGTCATGACCTCTTCACTATAACTTAAAAACGCCCCTTTTTTTGCTGGCATCTAAAAAATAAAAAATAAAGTTTGTACTTACCTAAAATGGAATACATGGATAGAATTAGTAATTGGCCGAAATAATAGTCAGTAGTTGCCCACCCGGTTCATTACTGAAAATTAAAAATAAAACCCAAAAAATGTTAATAAATTTTACTTTTATTAAATTTTTAGGTTACATAAAAAATAATGAAGCAAAATAAACTTAAAATAGAAAATACCTAGTAGTTGCCCGGACGGGCAACTATTAAATTATTTTGACTAACAAATGCTAGTAATGGGCCACTCCAACAAACTATAATGTAAACAAATGTAAAAAAAAGCATTTTTAATTTTTAAAACAAATGTTGACTTAAACCCACTATAAATCCTAAAACCAAATTATCCAAACATAATAACATGATTTGCCATCAAAATCTTTCGAATGATTGACCTCTTTGCTTAAAAAATTACATAAGAAATTACCTTGTTTTAATCTAACGACCACCGATTCAAAAGTCAAAATTTCGTCACTTTGACTTCCTTTCCATAACCAGGTTAGGATATCGTTTGAGAAATTCTCACCTCCCAATATGAAGTTTTATTAAACTTTTCAAACAATTAAACAGTGTAATTGCTGTACATAACAGATCATTTCAAAATTATTATCTTAAGTAAACATTCATGCATATCACACAAAAAAGATTTATTATTTCATTAAGTAATAATTTAAATTATTCTAAAATAGTTACATTATTTATAACAAAAACAGCTGAACATATTATTAAAAAAAAATTCTACAGAAATTAAATTTTAAAATTTGTTTCTTTCCTGTCCTCTCAAAAATATGATTTTTTAACGTAGTTTTTTAAATTCCTTATCCTTCGTGGTTTCGGCAAGGCCTCTGTTTTGCTTAGCTTGTTTCTTTCTTCTTATTTTCCTACTATTACTCTTTCATACTTTGCATTATCCTTCATACCTTTCGTTGCATATTTTTATATCTTCTTTCATGCGTCACCTCTCAGAACAAACTCGACGCATCTTCACCTTATACTAATTACATTTCATCATTGATCCTTGTCCTTTCTCTATTACAATTTTAATTATATTTACATTCTATTTCGAACTTATTTTTTTATTCTCGTTTAGTTTCTTTTTACTTTATAATTTATTTTTTTAATTTTTATGGACTTTTATTTTTCTTTATCACTTTTCCCGCTACATTCCTGCAAAATTTGATGACTATGCGGCACTTTCGTCTTTACTCATCAGAGGCGATACTGCCAATTTCCAATCTCCATTTCACAATTAGTACGTTCTCGCCCAAATAAGGGATAGGAAGTGACCACATGCACAATTTTTTTGATTTTAACAGAATAAACTTCAATGAAATTTACTGTTCATCAGTTTGTCAAAAGAATCATATAAAATCAGACTAGAAATTTGTAAGGTCATACAAATATTATTTATGCATAAAATTAAGAACTTCCTCCTTGTTGCCTGTTTGTTATATAATCAATTGCTACTTCATCACAAAATAAATTATTTTGTTTTACTTAACATGCCATCTAATATGGATTCTGGAAAAATAGCTTAAAACATCTCTTTAGAATCAACCGGGTAATAAGTTTTTCAATGTCTTTTTGTTATAAAATTAATTACATCTAAATTTATTGTGTTTATGTAAATGTTTAATATCGTAATCATATGAGGACTGAAATAATATAAAAAAAAAATCTTTTTCGCAACTATTTATTTCTGAAATATATTAGTTACATAACTAAAAAAAAATATGTGATGCAGTATTTATGTTCAATTTAAAATTTTTACTATATTACAGATAATTTTGCTTAACAATTTATTTACAAAGTTAAAAAAAATATAGCAAGCTATTCATATTGAGCAATTAAAACCATCATGTACACTCCAGCTAATAAGGCTATTATTTCTTTAACAGATTGTGAAAATTTATTATTGGATCCTTCTAATAATTCTGGTATAACAGATACTGTAGCAATATATATAAATCCACCTGCGGTAAATGGTAATATAAGATTTGAAACTAGGCTTTCACTTGAACCTTGTAGATAAATTGAAATGATTGTGCCTGAAATAGCTCCAAAGGCTGTTAACAATTGCAACATCATAGCTTTTCTCCGAGAACAACCTGATTGAACAAGAATTGCAAAATCTCCTATTTCATGAGGAATTTCATGTAGTAATATAGTAATGGTAGTTATGTAGCCTATATTCTGGCCTGCTATGAAAGAAGCTCCAATTGCCAACCCATCTGTAAAATTATGAGTAAAATCTGCAGCAAGGTTAAGATATCCAGTTATTTTAATTTCTTCTTTTTTTGATTTATTCAATTTTTTTGATTTTTCTCCATCTTTTCTTTTATCTGTGCTATGAGAATGTCCATGTCCCCCACTGATTAAACGGACAGTTTTTTCTACAACAAGAAATGTTATAATTCCGCCCAGAACCCCTAGACCAACAGTCATATCGTGAGGTTCATGTTCATCTTCATTGTGCGAATGGCTGTGGCTATGGTTATCACCACCACTATGAGGGGAAAGAGCATGTGGGATCAAATGAAGAAATGCATCGCCAAGGAGTCCGCCAGAAGCAAAGGATAACAATATTTTCAAAAGTGGTTGCTTCTCAACAGTTCCATCAATGGGTATAAAAAACAAAATGAAGAATGGTACTATACTTATGAAAACGGTTGAACTTAACGCTTTCACATAAATATCATAGTTACTTTGTAAATGGTCTGCGAGATCAATCTTAGGTTTCTGGTTTGCATTAGCAGAATATTTGTACGCTGGAGGTTCATTAACTGGTGAATGCGAATGGGAATGAGAATGTCCAATTACAAGAACTGATATCCATAACAATTGCAAACATAGAAGATGTATTCTATTTAAGTAATTCATATTAATTTGAAAGTGTTATGTCTAATAAACTTAATTATTTCTTATATCATTAAAAAGATACTCTGACAGCAAAACACAAGGTGGCCAAGCCAAAATTGGTAACTGTCAGTGACCATAGATTATTTTAGGCATTGGTAATGGTTAGATACCTAACTTTTGTCAAGTTGTAATGTTATGGCAATATTGTTACAATACTGTGTTATAAAAATAAAATTTCTTGTAATTAAGCATCACCTAACGACATGCCACCAACTTAAAGAAATGTCTTTTATCAAAATGATCGAATGGTTTTTAATTTTTATTTTATAATCTATTACGAATTTGAAGTAATGTAATTATTTTGTGAAATGGTTACAATTGTACCTATAATCAAGAAAAGAAAGAAATAAAAATTTCTTATTACAACGAAAAACGTGCTTACTATAACTTATATATAAATTTTGGTTCAAAACACACAAAAGATTTTAGAAAATTTAAACGAAAAATTATTATTGACCCCATTAAAGATGAGAGTATACCCGATTGTCTTAACATAAATATTATAAATAACTACTTTTTAAATATTCCTCCCGCGATTACTGTTAGTATTACCGATGTAACTTACTTCGAATCTCATCGTCATTCTAACAAAACATTACAGTTACACACCATTTTTGAAAAATACATAGCAGTCTATATTAAATCTATCAAAACAAATGCCATTGGTTGCGATGGTATCAGTAGGGACATGTTGATTTTAACTTTACCCTATAACCATAAAGTTATAACAGGAATAACAAATCGTACCATTCTTACAGGAACTGTTCCTACACAATGGAAAATGGCTTGGGTGACTCCTATTCCAAAATTTAATGAGCCTCTTAACCCAAATGATCTAAGACCTATAATTATATTGCCTTTCTTGCCAAATTTATTGGAAAGTGCTGTCTTTAATCAAGTAAATAAATATCTCAAAAGCAATGTTATATTACCCTTGTTCCAGTCAGGTTTTCTTCATGGCCGTAGTACGGTTACAGCGCTTTTAGAAGTAATGGATATTATTCTTGAGGAGCAAGATATGGGATGAGGAACCATACTAACATTTTTGGATTTTTCGATGCTATCGATAGCTTAAGTATTTTACTTTTATTGTTTAAATTAACTTATTATGGCTTGAATCAAAATAGTATGAAGTGGTTTCATAGTTATTTAATCGATCGATCGCAAACTGTGAAACTAAAAATGGCTGGTGGCACCTATAGTTTTTCAGAATTGCAACGTATTAGTCGTGGTGTACCTCAGGGATCAATACTTGGTCCGTTGCTTTTTAACATTTACTCTGCAATTCTGGTGAAGGCAATTAAATTTTGCAAATATCACTGTTATGCCCATGATGTACAATTTTATATAGCAGAAAAACCCAAATAACGCTTTAAATGCGATTTCTAAATCTAATGATGACCTAAGTAGTATTACTGAATTGAGTGAAACAAATACCTTCAAAATCAAACCCCGTAAGTCTAAATTTATAGCTTTCGGTACAGACTTGCAAATTTAGCGAATAAAAAACAAAACCGAATCGTTACAATAAATAATGATAACTTAGAGCAGCTAACTAAAGTAAAAACACAGGCTCGTCTCCATCATCAGAGCCTTCTTGTCGAATCGCTCCTTCCGCTACCGAGCGGGGAGCGTCCACTCCTCCC